>CAUYRH010034287.1:0-58177 GCA_963574655.1 Perodicticus potto
ACTTTCTATTGCATCTTTAAGTTCCCTAACTGACTGCTTCAGTTCCTTCAGCTCTGCTATATCCTTTCTATATTCTTCATATCATTCATCTCTTATTTGATTCTGTTTTTGGATTTCCTTTTGGTTATTTTCCACTTTATCAGCAGTTTCATTCATTGTTTCCATCATTTCTTTCATTGTTTTCATCATCTGTATTCTAAGTTCCCTTTCTGTCATTTCTAACATTTCTTTGTAGGTGGAATCCTCTGTAGTAGCTACCTCACAGTCCCTTGGGGGGTTGCTCTGGACTGGTTTTTCATGTTGCCAGGAGTTTTCTGCTGTTTATTCCTCATGAGTGATTTCTTTTATCTGGTTCCTTGCCCCAATTTTCCTTTCACTTCCTCTTGATCTTTAGGTTGCTGTGCCTGTGGACTAGGGTTTTGATGAGTCCTTTTGGTACAAGGCCAGAGGATGAGATTGAAGAGCAAGAAGGGAAAAAAGAAAGAAAAAAAAAATAACAAAGAGAAGAAAGGCGGGTGGGTAAAAGAGAATACTGACTAAAAGAAGAGAAGTACAGAAAGAGTGAGATAGGAGCAATATAGTTACAGTAGGGTACTTTGACCTAACCTTAAAAACCCCCAACCTCTGGGGGTGCCAGGTTGGGTGGTCCCTTGAGGTCAGCAGCTCTTTGCTAGCCTGTTCAGTACCCCACCTCTACCAAGTAGAGAGGAAAGCCAAAAATGCTATAAATCAAACCAAACAAGCAAACAGAAAACCTTATGGGATAATATTGGGGGAAAAAAACAAATAATAGGGGTAGGAACACTAGCAAAAATGAAGTTCTAATTGTTGAGAAAGGCAATAATGGAAAATTATATTTAAACTAGAAAAGTGAAGAATGAAAAGAAAGAGAAAAAAAAGAAGAGAAAAATCTATAGGGAAAATGTTGAAATTAAAAAAAACAAAAAACAAACCAAAACCAAAACCCCAAAGCAGTATATATATCTTGTTGGATATTGTCTGGGCAACAGGTGATCTTCTGGGGTATGAGATGTTAATCACAATGCTGATACAGCTGTACGAGATGGAGACAAGAGGCCTCTGCTGATTTCTCAAACCCCGTAGGGTGGAGAGCCTAAATCTCTCCTCAGCCTGCTTAAAAAGCACTTTAAACTGCTAACCTTGGCTAAGCAGAAGCTTTCCCAGGAAAGCACTTGTTGCTGGGATCACTCCTGAAGTGGCTATACACTTATCCAGTGTTTCAAAGCCAGTTTCACTCTATGCCCCCGAAGGGCTAAGGCTGTAAGGTATCTGGTATCTCCGTCCCGGCTTTTAGGCTTCTCAGTCACTAGATTACTCACTCTCCCACATCCTTGTTCTGTGATCCTGAGGGCAGAGCTTGCTGGGGCAGTTCTCCCACAATGGCTCCACGCAGCCCACAGCCAAACACTATTAGCTCCGTCTGGCTCAGCGGCTCAGTCTGGGGCCCTAGACAATACTTAAAGTCCTCTGCACTCTTGCCCAAGTTCTCCCAAGTTAGTTCAACTGAGTGCCAAGTCCAAATATACCAAAAAAGCTCACAGGTAAGGCCTTTCCAGTTTGCAATCTCACTGCTGCTGTACTTACAGCTGCCAGCGGGATTAGACCAAACAAATACACGCAAACACTTGCCAGTTCTCCACTGCTTTTATCCTTCTCATGGGGTACAGAAGTCTCACGCCAACTTCCTGTGTCCCCAAAGGGATGTTTCCAAGCACATCCCACCAGCCAGGGATGCCTGGAGTCTTCTCTCCCCAGACTCACTGAGCCCAGCTGCAAGGAAGCTGTCACTTGGCCACCATCTTGCTCAGGAACCCCATGGTATTATTTACAACTAGAGAAAACTTGAAATTTTATCTGACAATAGAGGGTTGATGAAATAAATATTAGTACAACCATATGCTATGCAGTTTTAAAAATCATATTTTGGATACTACTTAATGTCATGAAGAAATTTGGGGATACTTATTGTTAAATGAAAAGGCCTATTAACAAACAATGTGTTATGGAATAATTTATTGTTTAAGTAAATATTGCTAAGCTAAATATTGTTAAGTTAAATATTGTTTAATGAACAACAGGTGTGTACATACACAGCAGTAAAAGAGTTGAAAAACACTACAGATGTTTGTTTGAGGACAGAGGAATTGTGAGCAACTTTGTTTATTTGAACGTTTTCATAATGAAAGCATATTCATTTTATAGTAAAATATTACTTAAAATCTTAATCTATAAACTTCTTTCCCTAAATGCCTAAAAAATGACTAGAGGATTTTTGTGTCTAGAAGTCTCATCTCTTCTGTTTTTATAGAGAATATGTTTTGAATTCTAAAAGCTTAAATATTTAAAACTATGTAGTAATATAATAGATTCTCTACCTCTTAAATAAAAATTCTTAATAGCTCTGACATTTTAATATTAGGCTCCTCCTTAGGAAAAATACCAATGAACAGTGAGTTAATAGTATGGAATGTCAAGAATTTGAACACAGCTTCTGTACCTACTCCTTAAGTGCTAAATTTTGCTTTCAATTCAGGCACCACAGTATCAATGAATACCACTAAGTTATATTACTTAGGCCCACAGCATAACATTTTTGCTTTTTTTGATTTTCAAACCAATTATTTTGCCAATACATTATAAACTAATTTATGTTCTAAAGAATAAATGATGAAGTTAGAGTCAATCATTCAGGAAAAATCATCACATCTTTGGTCATTAAGTGAGGAGCTTGGTTCAATGCAATCTGATTCACTGTGCAGTATTTGATATAATAATTTTGGTTCTTCTCATTCCTCATTTTTGGTAAGAGATACCACTCTTCCCAAGGCTCTTTCTTACTCACCCTTATACCCACACTCAACCATAAGTGATTGTGTAAGAGACGAAAAAGCAGAAAGAAACAGATGCCTGATCAGCCACAGGTGGTCCTGAGTTATATCCCTTCCCTAAAGGAAAGATTATATACCCTTTCCTAAAGGGTTTATAATATGTTAGTACCAAAAAGAAAAGTTAGGGATGTGGAGAAAAGATGAGCTATGATACTTAAAGAAGGTATACATAGTACACATGTAAAGAATGTTTACATAGTAAAGATTCTCAAACTCCTCTTGCAAGAAAAGACAATTCTATCTATTAATTCAGTACATGCTACTCACAAAGGACTATTAATTACAATTAATAATCATAGCTTTAGGAATACAGAATGTTCTAGAACAGGCTCCCGTGGCAGACATAAATGCCAAGGCCCTTCCATGACCCATAATCAAGATTTCTATAAGTGATATTCAGGCACTTGCATTTTAAACTCCACAAGTGATTTTGAATTATATTTGAGGTGAGAACCAGTGGACTGTCAGGGAAATTCAAATCCTTTACTGTTAGTCAACCTTTACAAATTCATTTCTTTTAACTTCACACACACGTAGATTCTTTTTGGTTTGTTCTTTTTTTTTTAAGTTCAGGTCATCTAAAATTTTTAAGGGATTAGGATCTCGCTATGTTGCGCAGGTAGCCTTGAACACCTGTGTTAAAGCCATCCTGCTTTTGCCTCCTGTGTTTCTGGGATGACAGGCACACCTGCTCCCACAAAGGCATAAATTCTGCTCATGCTAGGCCAGTCTCCTAGTTGCTGCCCTATGAAGAAAAAGCTCGTTGCGTCTTTGTATATCTGCTTATGACTTCTCATCTGTAACATCCTGCCTGCTTCTTACAATTTGTTCAAGTTTTCCCCAAAACTGGATTCAAGTTTTACCTGCCTCCTAACACCAACTGATTTCCTCCATATTAATAAGCTACAGGTTCTGTATCTCCTCCCCCCACCTAGTCTTATGTCATTATGGGAACAATAATTTATGTTCATCTTACATCTCAGTATAAATTGTATGTGTTCTCAGAAAGTGTTCCTGTGGTTTTTTGATACCTCCCTATTATCTACATCAGAAACTTTCAAAGACAGCAGACTGAATGAAAGCAGCATTTGAATATTTGTCACCAACTAACATAGGGTGTGTATAATTACCTCCGCAAACTTCTCAGAGTCCATTCCTTGCACCATGTAGGCTTACATTCTAAAGGAAATACACTTGCAGAAATTTCAACAAAGAGTTTGAATCTCCAGCCCTAACACTCTGAGCTCCTTTGTTATATATTCAACTGCCTAATTTATCTCTTCACTTGGATGAGAATTTCAAAGTCAACATGCCTCACACTGACTCACAATTATCTCTTCTCTACATCTGTTCATTTCTCCGTATGCCTATAGTTCCTAACTCCATGGAGGTAATGATTCAATGGAGATAATGTAACTCCATGGAGGTAATGATTCACATTCAATGAGTGGTCGAGGCAAAGCACCTGACACTCATCACACCTGATGTCTCATCTATAGCACATCAAGTCTCTCAACAATGGCTGTCAGCCCTACCTTATAATTGTGCAGAAATGAACCATCATAATGCCGTCCCCCACTGCTATTGTCCATGATATAACAAGCCTTCCTGTGGCATCCTTGACCCTGTTAGACTATTCTTCACAGATTGTGCCCAGCTGTCTTTTAATCTATGGATGTAAATGAGATCATATCCTCTTTTAAACTCTCTTATGGCTTCCTGCTACTCTTTACCACGGCCTGTGTGATCTGGTTCCTACCTGTCCTACCCAACCATTCTTGCTTTACTCCACTTGAGGAACATATTTTTCCTCGCTCTTTCTGGGATATTCCAAGTTGTTCCTACTCCAAATCCTTTATAATACCCATTACCTCTGCCTAAAAAGCTCTTCCTCCTGGTCACCACATACTTAGCATGTTCTCATTATTTAAAATCTTTGCTCAAATATCTCCTGCTCAGTGCACATTCTCTACTTACCTTATTTCAAACAGCGCTTTCTCCATTATGTATCCCTATTTTCTACTTCTTTACTCTATTATTTTCTTCCTCGATCTTATCATTATTTAAAATGATTTATTTTTTGTTTACTTCATTATTGGCTGTCTCCCCTTCCACTATGAAGTAACTTTTTATAGGAATCCTGTTTAATTTCTCACTGTATTTCTAGTAATTAGAACAATGTCTGAACCATTATAGGTGCTTGATCGCTATTAAATGACTAAGTGGATGAATAAAGTGTTCCAGTACTTATAAATCTCATCTCAGTCACATAAACTTTAAATAGAAAATCTTTATTCTGCAGGGTGCAGCGGCTGCTCCGGATTGTCCCATAGGCTTCTACTCTTTCCATCTGACTGCACAGGCCAGTCTGGGCAACCTCCTACATACTATAACTCAGGTCTCATCATACAGTTTGGGGAGGAGTAAAATCAAATTAGATAGTTAACTAAAAATAACGTCTCTGAGTGAATAAAGGAGAAGTTTGTAGCCCAATTGGTCCTGGTGAGTTAGAATGGCTTTGAATGCCACTGATAAAGTAATCTTGTTCTTGAGGCGCTACCAATCTGTAGATGGAAAGAGGCATCTTTTAATACTATTTATTTTGTGAAAGAACTAACTATAGCTCATTTTTGTATCCACAGTGTTCCAAACATTGCTGAGCAGACAGTAGAGCCTCCATAAATGTTTATCAAACAGATGAACAGACTAATCCATGAAACAAACAACAAAATTTAAGTGCTATTCTTCTATTTCTAAGCTTTGTGACAGTGTTAGCGAATTTCAATGGAAAAAGCATTTGCCTCAATTATATATATGCTATATATAATTAATTCTCACAACTATTCTTCATTATGTCAGATTGAAAAACTCATGTGAAAACCATGTTTTATCCATCTTTTGTTGTCGGTTCTTAGTATAGTGTCTAAATGTAAATGGAAGAAAAACTCCAAAGCAAAGGATAAAGAAGTTAGAAGTCCTGGCAGCAATCAGTGACTATTAAAGAATGCCAGTCTGACATGGTATCAGATGTTAGGTGATGAAATCATGCCAACTAACATGGATTTCTACTCTGTTTCTATGTAAGACCTGAGTCTAAAGTATTTCCTGAAGATAGGAGATTAGAACTTAATGGTGATTATTTACTATAGGACTAATACTTCCCAGAGTATTCCTGATCAAAGTGTTAGAAACTCAATGTATGTAAATCTACACTTTTTTTTTTTTAGACAATCGCACTCTGTCATCCTGGGTAGAGAGTCACGGCATCATAACTCACAGCAACCTCAAACTCTTAGGCTCTTGATCCTCCTGCCTCAGCCTCTCAAGTAGTTATGACTACAGGCACTCACCAAAAAGCCTGGCGAATTTTTCGTGTTTTAATAGAGATGGGGTCTTGCTCTTGCTCAGGGTGGTCTCGAACTTCTGAATTCAAGCAATCCACCCACCTTCGCCTCCCAGAGTGCTGGGATTACAGGCATTAGCCACTACAATGCCCAGCCAAAATTCTACAGTTCTCTACTCAAACTCTCTCACAGTTAATGTAAAATTCTTTAGCAGATGGATGTTATAAAAAAGAGTTCAGTTTGTTCACTAAATACAAAGGGTTTAGTTTGTTTGATAAATAAAAGGATTTAGCAGTTTATTCACTAAATATGGAAGTTTTTAAAATATAAGAAGCAATGGAAGAGATGAGAAAATATATAAGGCAACTATGAAATCAATATGCCTATGAGTGTCTTTCATGGTTATGGTAACTAACTGCCTTACTTTGCCCATGATTGAGGAGGTTCTTGGGATTTGGGCCTTTCAGTGTTAAAACAGGAACATTCCCAGGTAGGTTAGGACAAGCTGGTCACCCTAATTTTGGCATAACTTGTTAATTTCATTATCAGATTACATTGAGTTTCTAACTCTATCTATATGTAGGATCCATAGATAAAGATATAGAATACATCATAAACAACTAGGCATAAGTAGGCTATACATTTAATAGGGTTAAAAAGAAAAAAAGCCTTTTCATACTAGTATGCCATATGAAATGCAAGTCCCTTCTCCTTTCATTTCCCCTTCAGACCCACCCCCATATTGGACCTTTTATATATGTTTCAAAGTTGTATGCTTATGTCTATTTTCTTATAGCAAAAACATTAATTTGCAGGCATTAAGACAATCTCCTCCTCGGAGGAGGAAGAAAACGTGAGAAGCAGCAGTGGAGACTGGTCTCAATGAATACATGGGCTCATCTGTTTGGTACAACCCCAAAGGTGGTTAATTCCCCACAGAATTAAATTTTCCTAACCCAGAAATTAAAACTTTCCTAACCAAGATTTTGTGCTTTAACACATACAGATTAATCTCCAAAAACCATGGAAATATCCACAAAACTATCCTGGTCTTAATTCTGCTGATATATATATTACTAGACAAACTGAGACAGCCCCTGTGGTCACCTCATGATCCTGATGGCCCCTCGCTAACACCATCTGGCTTTAAACACGGCTCCAAAACAGTTGTCAGTGTTTGGGCACAGAATAGCCATCAGAATCTGTATTACAGTATGAAAAATACTGCATTTTCCAAAGAGTTTACAATGCCAGACTTTGAACACTGAAGGGTAATATCTCCTTTCTAAATACCTCTGGTCAATCTTAGCAACTAGAACTACTTTTGAGGCTCCATTTCTTTTATGTCTTTTAAACTTAATGATAAGAAAGAAATATCTAAATTTCTAATACACATGAAACAGTGAAATTAGAAAAGAAATTCTATTTGATGTGTGTCCTTTTTTAAAGCTCCCATGACTAAAAAGATCAACAGTTCCCTACATTTGTAATATTTATGCCTCCCAGACTCAGTGTAATGAGTTTCATCTCTGATCGAAATTTTATAACTGACTTTCATTTACCTGTGAAATAGGTAATAGAAAGCTTTGGTAGGCTCTTGCCCTAAAGAATCAGATGCCAAAGTTAGTTACACATATATTGCAAGGAACAGAGGAAAAAATTGACACTCGAATATGCTACAACTGTATTCCTTTGCTTTTTGCAGAAAAGGGAAGCTATGGTCCTAGATATGAATACTCAAGTGAGAAAAGACTTACAGAAGATTGATAAATCAAAACCTAAAAGTCCTAGTCTTAGGACTCTCTTCCATGAAACCACTGTGTGTCCTATTAACTTTGGGCAAGTGCTCAGTTAAGAGAATTATTACTGGAGATAAACATATTTCAGAGCAAACCCTTATTCTAATTGATGTTTTTAAAAGGCCCAGCCCTGCATTCTGTGCAAGGCTTTGGTTATGTAGGTAAGCCAAAACAGAGAAGCCATGACTTCCTCCACTAAACTGGCTAGAACCCAGGTTACTCTAATTCAGTATAAATAGAAAACCTCTGCTTTTCAATCCCTTTGTTCTCTTGGATGTCACAGTTTCCTGCTCTATTCGCTTCCTTTTATAGTCTTCCCTCACCAAGCATTTCAGGAAAAAAAAAAATAAAAAGCTAAATAAAGATCACAGCCTGTTCCATTGTGTCCCCTTCTTCTTCATCATCTTCTTTTCCATTTGTGCAATGTTGTGGCACCTATTAACTACCAATGTTTTCAGAATGACATTATACAAGGTGCAGGCTGTACCACTGTGCCCTAAAAATATCAACAACTGCATTAGTCTCACAATAATTAATGGCAGGCATTATGCAAATGACAACTTTTTCACTGCAAAATAATGACATTTCTTCATTTTGAGCAGAGTTATGCAAAACAATGAATTTAGGATGATAAATCACACAGGAGAATTAAGAAAGCCATAACGTTCCTGCCCAGGCAGGCAGAAAGATAGACAGACCAACAATTTAGAAGACATTGTTTGTTCTCACACCACTATAAAAAATCATAGCCAGTCGGCCATTAATGTGTGTAGGTTTTTTTCCTTCTCCCCTTTAGGCAACAATGCATAAGGGGATGCTAAATTCTAGCAATTGGATCATTACAAGTCACAAGCAAATTTTTCTTTATTAACCTTAATAAGTCATTCACTCAGAGACTATAGTCATCAGGCAAATAAAAAGTATCACATGCCATTCTGTTTCACATTAACTAATTCCTTATGCAAACATCACAACATATAGCAATTACTGCCGCTCAAAAAAACAAAGTCATTTTCAATTTATTTTATTGCTTTTATACTTGGCCATTTCCTGTAGCACATTATCATTTCTTTCCATAACAACCGAGGTGGAATGGAGAATTTCAGCAGCAATGAGCCCTTCCTCTAGCTACCTTTGTCATACCTTTTTCTCCTCCTGGGGCTGCTAACGAAGGTTAGTGGTAGGGTATGTGTGTGCTCCTTCACAGTCAATCTTCAACGAGTTCTAATAGGAATGGCACAGTCAGCCCCTATCCCTGAGGCAAAGAGAGTAGAGGGTAGGCAGAAAGACCCCAGGTCTCACTGCCTCCTACATTTGCTACCATCGTGCTGACAGCTTTTCTTGATTCAGTAAAACAAGGTAAAAGTGCAGGCTTAGATCCATCACTAGCAGGTGAACATTAAAGTCAATATATGCAATGTTAACCAGAGAGATACACACTATGGTTAATGAGAATTATGAGGCTGGTTCGTCTTGCTTCACTCAGCGCATAACCTGTCCCTTCCAGAATTCTAAGTGAAGAGCAATAATAAACACTGAACACCACCACTCCCACATAATATTAAATACGATCTTTGTTTTTTTCTATTTTATTTCATATCATCCTTTATCCGAGAATCCAAAGATGTGAAACACACACTAAATAAACCTTACACATTGTTAGTAGATTTTTTTTTGCCCATTTTATAGATTGACATACAGATTCTGAACAATGAGGGGCTTAACACAGAGTGGGACAATGGCATAGGTCAGATCTGACTTGTCTCTCTGATGTTCTAACCTCTCAGGCCCATGGCCTTTTTCTCATAATCATGAGCATTCTTTCCTGCTGGTAAACAATTATGATGTAAACAGCCTGTACAAGTCCCTTTTCACACAATAGGATGATCATCTCTCTCTGTTCTCCTAAATCCACAATCCATTTCTCCCTTTTTAAGGTAGAACATTTCCAAATTACACACGGGAAAAGCTCCTTTTTCTGTTTCTCCTCCTGAAGGTAATAACATTTTGCAGTTCTCCTTAAATAAAATCCAGCCCATGCTGGATCAATAAGAATGATGCCCATTTCCCTAATGGCAGCCGATTGCCATTTGCTATTCAAATCAGACTAGATAAATTACAGTACATGCCAGGGAACAGGCCAGTGAATTAAGACAGGCCTCCAGAGGACCAGCGATATTATTAATCTTTTAAGACACTATCATATTTCTTCTTGACAGTGTGCGTAGACTCACAGACACACTGCACCCAGATTGAAATATCAGCTGCTGAAAAAATCAATAGTGTTAGAAACACAATAATTTTTGGTCTGCAGGGCCTATACTAAGCAACACTTGTACCCTTCTGTGCCACCCTTCTACCCACTTCCCCTTTCCCATTTCCTCCTCCTACCTTTTTGCACTGTCCTTTCCATTCTCTAGTTTTAAAAGCTTGTAAGCTCAAATGACAAGATGTTACAAAGGAGTTTCCACTACTAGCACTGGCCACTGTGGTTCGAACACTGATTTTTCACATGTTATTTGAAATGAAATTTCGCTATTCTGGTAAAATATTTTGGTGTGGGATTATTCTTCCTTTGTGTACTTGGTTGTATGTTATGAAGAAATATGCATACTTAGAAAGATGGCCATCCCTGGAAAGTTCTTGGGAAAGTAAAATGGAAAGAAAAGTAACAGAAACCCGAATAAGAAACGAAAAAAAGGGGGGGTGTTGAAGAGTAGGGGGAAGAAACAAAACAGGAAGCTATAGGGAGGGAGGTAGAGTGGTACGTGAGGGAAACATCTTCTAAAAACGGGTTTGAGTCTGCCTCTGTTGCCTGCACACTGTGATTTTGCCAATTGCTTAACCTTTAAGAGCCTTGATTTCCTCATCTGATAAAACAATATAACAACCTACCTCATAGCATTCTTGTGAGGGTTGACTAATAAGATGTGTGCACTTTCTATATAATAAAGTGCTTTGTAAATAAGAAATGAAATAAACTTAATTTCTAATAGAGAAAGATTTGTGAAATATGTCTATTTTTTCCTTTCATAAAACTAGAATATTATAAAGGAACTTTAGATGTGATCAATAAATAAGCAAACTGACAGCCACAGCAATATTACTTAGGGTCATATTACTGGTAGTTGGCAGAACTTGAGCTCCCCCAAATCTGTTGAATCTTAGCCAATGTCTTTTATAGGTTACTTGATAGATTTTGCCTGGTAAAATTTTGTCTGGTAAAAGAGAGACACATATCTCTTTCCATATCTTTCCTTTATTCCATATTTGAGGCTTTGATTTTTGTTCATCTTGTTTCTCAACCAGGCAAGCAGATTAAACAAACACAAAATATCAAACAAGAAAAAAAAAACACCATGCTTTTGTACATTCTTATAAGATACTGTCTGCATCACAAGTCTCTCTCCAGTTTTCCTCTTCCTTTTATAGCAATTTTTTCAAACATTTTTCTATATAAGTTATTCCATATCTTCATTTACTACTCTTTTCCCAACCCACTCCAATCAGGCTTTATCCATTCCACTCACCATATCTACTGATGCTGCATCCAATGACCACATTTTTATTCTCATCTTTATCAGCTTCTGAGTCCCAATTCAACACAGTTAACCCCTTCCTCTTTCTGAAACACTGTGGCTGTCCTCTGGGAAACTGCTCTTTCTAGTTTTCCTACTACCTCATTGGGCACGTAAAACCTGCTTAAATCTTATCAAACTTGAAATCTGTTACTAGTAATTCATTCTTAAGTTACTTCTGAATTGGGATAAACACAGAATACTTGGGGAACTCTCAGAGGTGTTTGTGAGATATAAAAGTTTTGAATGCCTGGCTTTAAGGCCTTAAAATGCAGAAAGAGCAGAAATTCTTGTTCTTAGTTTGCCTTGGACCTTTTTTATTCCACATAACTCATGGCAAAATGTATCAACTACTTTTGAATATCTATAAAAGATCTAAAAATTTGTCAAGGGAATGTATTTTTACGTAGAGTTTTTTGCCACTTTGTCAAAACATGACACAGAATGTCTTCAAAGGCACAGAACTCCACAGAGACCTCCATACTGAACTTGAAACTCACACCCATGCTGCACCTCATACATCTACTAGATTCGCTTAATTGCCCCACACAATTGCTTCTAAAAGTTGTTTTTTGGAGCCAATACAGGAAGAAATAAAGATGAAAACTGTTTGCAGGTGAACCAAAGTAACCTGAATAGGTTATTCTCCTCATTTTAAGCAAACGTATGAACACTTCTTTTAAGAATACAAGAAATACTCTAGCAGTATTCTGTTGTCCGATGTTAGATGGAGCTAAAGTTCATTTTTGTCTCAGGAGAAGAATCAGTCTTTCCTGACTTACATACATGAGTAGAGGGCAGTACCTGAACACAGTGATTTCCTGCCTCAGGTCTGACTGTAAGTTTCAACCACTCTGTAACATACAAAAGGTCACTGACATGATAAAATGTCACAAGGTAGTCCAGGGAAGGTCCAAGCCAAAACATATCCAAATATGCTACTGGAGAGAATCTCAAGAACTTCTTTGGAATGTGGCAATACTGAAAATGTGACTAAGGATAAGAAAAGAAAGAAACATTTCTATCATTTGCAAGTCACTTGCCACTTAGGAGTTTACTCTCCATTTTAAGGCTTAAATTCTTCTACACAGTCAGCTTCTCTGGTCCTTACACAAGGTTTCTATTTTACCTAGATGAGAATAAATATTCTATTTTGGGTCATGATAACATATCAGCTAAATTACCAGTTAATACTTTAATTATATACATATATACTATATTTATTATTTGTATGTGTTGTGGTGTGTGTATGACAGCTTTTCTATCAAGTTAAACTTTAACCGTATTAATCCAGGAAAAAAAAATCTCTTATTATCAACTAACAATTTTGTAAACAGTTATCTCATAGGTTAAATATTAACTTGAAAATTTTAACTCAAAACTCTAAACAAGCACAAGGAGCCAAAAGGCCAAGAAGAAGGGGTAAAGATTGGCTGCTTCTTGTTACCACGTTCCTTTGGAAGACAGAGACAGTCATGACAAGAGCATTTTGGGGTAGCTGGACAGTGTTCAGGAAGTCAGCTGTGGGCACTGCGTGCATGCCTGTGCACGTGTGGGTGCAGTGGGTAGATAAAAGCATGAAAGAACACCTGCTGCTTATCATCATCAGCTCAAAGTCCCTTGAGGAAAAGAAAATTCATGAGGATATGAACATAAATGCACTGGCAATGTCCACCAAACTTTAGGGATAATAAATGTGTGTGCTTCAAAATATGAGCACCTTTCTTTTTTTTTTTTTAAACCAGTATAACTAATAGGGCAGGCTGGTCCACATCGCCTACCTGCACATGGAGCATTCTGGGGTCACTCTCTCACAGGACACAATGGAACGAAGGCAGAGCTGCCAGTCTTGTTTCCATTCAGAAATAATCAAACAGAGCTAAAATGACTCCATGCAGTGCTAAGTTATTAGGGACAGTGATTTTAAGTTGACTAAGCCATCATCTCACTATCCATCAATTCTAGATTTTGGGCTTAGGTGATTCTCTTGCCTCAGCCTCCTGAGGAGCTGGGACTACAGGAGCCCACCACAATGCCTAGCTTTTTTTTTTTTTTTTTCGCAGTTTTGCTGGGGCTGGGTTTGAACCTGCTACCCTTGGTATATGGGGCCAGTGCCTTACTAACTGAGCCACAGTCACTGCCCCTGAATTTCTTTACTATAAATACTGTATATTGGCTAGGATTTTGACTCAAAAATGTCAAGAAAATCCACATGGCCAGAGAATTTGCACAATCTTGATATCTGAAGTGTAGAATAAAGTTGATTTATTTTAATTCTGTTTTAGACATGACTAGGGACTTTTAAGATTCTTCCTGTCAGTATGTCAAAGATCAGATCAATTTCACCTGCTGATTTTTAAAAAAGTGAAGATAAATGTCTTTCCTTAAAAGTAAGGAAGACTCCCATTTGTCCCACAGAGCTATAGAAAGAGTAAGGACAAATAATTTGAATTGCTCAGGAGTGGAGTAATCTTGGATGAAAAAACAAGAAGATACAGTAATGTAGCAGGAGCAATTCCTACATATGTATATCTTATTCAGATTCAAGAACTATAATCCATCTCAGCACATCTTACTTTTGACATTTTCTTAAACATTTAATACATGAATACATGCTTACTGGAAAACATTTAGACAATATAGACTACATTTTGGACTTGTAAAACGTTTTACAGTTAATACAGAGGTTCTCAACCTGTGGGTTGTGACCCCTTTGTAACAATGAAAATACACTGAGGCATTAGGAAGGTTGAGAACCACTGAGTTAATAAAATACTTTCACATAAAATATTTACTTTCCTGACAAGTTCAAAAAGTAAAAAGTAATCTCTAAAATCTCTAAAAGTATTACTCTAATCTTGATGTAGCTGATGTGGAAGGAGCTGGAACAGAGGAATAAGGTCCAATGGCAGTCTCACTATTTACATGCAGTGGCAAATGAGGGAGTGGCATGATGATCATAGAAATGAAAAGACTATAAAAGTGATCAGTGCAGGGGATCAAGAAGAGAGAGATGTCAAAATAACTCATAAGGAACTTTAGACAAGCACTAAGAATAGAATGGCAAAATTAAGACTAATTTATTTAAAAGAAACAGTATTTAGAGCAAGGAAGAAACTAAAAATTCAGACCATATATTCATTTATCATATGTTAATTATATGTCTAATATGCTTGAGTTTCTCAAGCAGATGCTGTTGAGCAAACAATGATGAGCATTGAGACACTGACCTATGCTTGAGTTACTGAACATCTAGTTATTGAGATAATGTCCAGAAATAATTATAACAGAAAGCAATTCAGATAAGGGTTTAGAGAGAAAACCCTCACTTATGTCTAGGCTGACAATGAGAAACTGCACCATGGTGGAGAAATCTAGTTAAACTTTGCAAAATCTGTAAGATTTGGGAAGTGATAAGAAGATTGAGGTTGTGTGAAGGGTCATGAAGAAAAGCATAGAAACAGAAATTGAAGGACATTCTTTGAGACCAGCTAATAAGTTAGTTGGAATGTGTAATAGGAAACAATGTTGGACAGACGGTCTGAGGCTGGAATGTGAAGGGGTCCTTGAATAATAAGCCTAGTAATCCACTTTATTCTGTAGACAAGAGAGGTCTATTAAAGGCTTTTAAGTAGGGCAATGGCATGAGCACAATGATATTTTAGACACTGAACTGTTTGCTATATGTAAATTAATGCACTGATTTCCATGCAAACCCCAAAATGTGAGTAACTTTATTGCTTGCATTTATAAATGAGGATTAAGAAATTCTCTCAAGGTTAGACAGTAAGTGATGAAGTCTGGGTTTAAATCCAATAAACTGACTTCAGAGACCAATCTCTAAACCCTTATGCTTACTGTTTTTCCTGGTATTAGAATCTCAGTGGTGTTTATACATGACAATATTTGATAGAATTTGATGACTGTCTATATATGAGTCATAAAATCCTGAAATTCTTGGGATTCTTGATTCTGAGATTTTTTAGGTGGTGAGTAGAATGGTGGTATTACGAATAACAAAGACATAAAAAAGACTTTACTTCACATTGTACATTTGTTTTTCATGGTCTGATTGTTCTTTGAACTTCAAGTGTCAATTTTTCCATAAAAGTCTCAAAAGCAATTGAACCACCAAACTTGAAAGCTGTTTCAGATACCAGTTGATTCTTCTTTCTGGTGTCATTAATGTATATCTGTAGTACAGCACAGTTCTTGTTATATAGGAGGTGCTCAACAACACTATATTGAATGAGTCAATTGGTGGGATCTTTATCACAAATTGGTAGAAAAAAAATGGGTGGGGGGGTATTAGAGTTAAAAGGGTATGCCCCAGAGTCAGACAAATTTTTGTTCAAATCCTGGCTCTGCTCCTTTCAAACTATACACATAGAGGAAATTATCTTAAAAATTTTATATAAAATGGTATAATAATTCATAGGAAAGCCAGATGCCTTTCCAGATTCAGTACTTCCATGTAAAGGCAGTGTGTCTATGCAAACACAGAAGGAATGTTTTCAAAAGCTGTTATCTCTAACAGAAGAAAATACACATACCTCTTCTTTTCTTTTAATTTACAAAACTGCATCAAGACCTAAGGGGAAAAATAATCCACTAAATAATTGCCAATTTTAAGAGAAAAATAAATTATCTTCAGAAAAGGAAAAACTATAGAGTTTCAACTGAGAGAGAAATTTTAATTGCAGGGAAACATATCAGTTAAATGGTTTAGCTTGGACTTGAGGAATCAGTAGCAGCCAGTGGGATATATATTGAAGAAAAAAACCAAGTTTAATTAGCCTTAAGATTTTATACAGTGTGGCTCTTCCCTCCCACACCTAGTCTGATTCCATCGGGTCAACCTCCTTTTCAATCATGCTCTCTCCCTTCCTTTTTCAGCTGCTGTCATGACAAGCCAATGGAGGAATGACATACAGATGAAAACAAGGTTTGAGTAATTACTGCACTGGCTGGTTGTTGTTTGAGCATCATTTTATTTCTTCCAATCACACAGGTCCTTGGACTTCACAGCTTCGTGTTTCAGATGGGGGTGATGTTGATTATATTATGACATTACAGCAAAGACAGGCGGATCAGACAAAGTGAATTTCACTCAGTAATTAAACTGCAGTTTCTTTCTTCTAAAGTCCAGGGCAAGATTAATCGAAAGGTAGCTCTTTATCATTCCGATTAGTGCTGGGATTTGAAGAGTGAGCTCTGATTTGATAGCTAGCCCTGAGTCTGCCTGACTGGTAGCCCCACATCTGTCTGACTTGCAAAAATAATATCAGATCAAGATACATTTGCAAGGTTGTGCCCTTTCCTTTTATTTTATTTTTTTCTGAAGGAAATGCAAATAGATTCAAATATGCTGCCATTCACATTACCCTGTTTTCTATTACAAAAATGTGTGAAAAAGAACAGGTCTTTCCAAACCCCACAGCATTATACAAACGGTTTTCCGTAATTCCACTTAGCACCATGCTCTAATGGCTTCTTATTTTTTGCCATTTCATTATCTGAGACTCAATATGAATATTTGGAAAGCCCAAACAACAGCTTTTCCAACTCCTCAGAGGTTCTCCTTTATTTCAGGGGACTCATTATAGGACTTATGGAAGGGTTTTGATTTCTTCTATTACTCTTTTAATGCTTATAATATCACCAAATTCTTTATTAACTAACTAATGAATTAGATCACTGATTCTCAATCTTGGATGCCCATAAAAGTTCCAATAAAGGGTGGTGCCTGTGGCTCAGAGGAGTAGGGCGCCGGCCCCATATGCCAAAGGTGGAGGGTTCAAACCCAGCCCTGGCCTTAAAAAAAAAAGTTCCAATAAAGCTTTTTAAATAATCAGCCATCCAGCCCCCACTCCAGACTCAATGAATCAGACTATCTAGGATTTAGACAAAAGAATTTGTATGGTCTTAAAGTCTATAGGTGATATGAGTGTGTAGCCAGAGTTGGGAACCACTGAATCAGCTACAGAATGTAACAGCTGTATTTGCAAAAGACTCATGGAAACCAACCATTGTTGAGGTAAATGAGGCCTGATATGGGAAATCTCTTAATAAAATGATAAAAAGGTTATTCTAATAGCCTGGAAAATATACACTCAGTTCTCTTAAGGCAGTAGAAGAGGAAGAAAACTATAGAAAAAAGAATAGGTCCATGTTGGTAAAGTTTCCATTGTTCTCTCTGATAACACTAAAGGTGAAGGTTTACGGATTGAGTTTATCACATGGGAACACTGTAGCTATCAACTATACAATTTAAGAATATTGACTAGCATCATAAAATCGCAGAGTTTGGACACAAACTTGGAATTGGCTGTCAACTATTTTAATCCCTTCTTTATGTAGCTATCTTTTTAGAAAGAAAAAGCAGGATTGAGAAGACCTGATTGCAAACTCTGACTCAGCCCTGTTTCAGAATCTAAGAACTCGCATACCATACATAATCAAACTGAATTACTAGTAGGGCAGCCTTAAGACGTTTACTTCTCTAAGCCTTAATTAATGCATCTTTAGAATGGGGCCAAGAGTACATATCTTACACAGCTATATGGGCTTTATAATTAATTAACTTAGGCAAAAAGGCCCAGCATACAAATGCATCAGAACTCAATAAAAGTCTTTTGGAGGCAAATGCAATAATTGCTTAAGGTTGTCACTGACCCTCTATGCCCTAAATGCATCAGTTTGGGGACTCATGGATAAGTTTTCTGGAAGATTTGATTTACCAGAGGGGAAAAAAATGAATACAAATAGGAATGGCTTTCAAATTCCATAAAGCCATAAAATAAAGTAAATATACAGTTTATATTATATAATAAATTTTATAAAATAAAATTTTGTTTTCATTTTAAATGATCACATGGAAATAATCATTAAAAATACAAGCTGGTAGGCTCCAATCCCAGAGATTCTAACTTAGTATCTAAGAGTGGAATGTAAGTAGTGTATCATCTTAGTATATAGGAATGGAATCTAGGAATATGTACTTTAGCAATCATCCAGGTGATTCTGACCCAGGGTCAAGGGTGCTCATTTTGATAAAGATAGCTATAATGGAAAAGAATTTAACCAAACATTTATCCCTCAAATAATCACATAGTGTGGCCTGATCTGGAAGATACCGTGCTTTCTATTCCACGGATCAGAACTCAGTTCAGTCATATGCAAATATAACATGTTCGCAGAGTATGATTATGCTCACAGAGTAAAAAAAATCGTTTTTCTTCAATTTGATATGGTTCCTGAACAATTATCATTTAGCTGCTAATATTATCCTCAATTTTTTATCACCACTGGGTACGTGTAAGAATGCAGGCCAGGGTCAAATTTACTATCAACTCTTCCTTCTTACAAAATAATAAAGTAATATTACAAAAGTTGGCAAATTATTTAAATAAACACAAAGTTATTTTATCCTTTGTATGAATAAAGTATTTTCAAAATGCATTAATCAAAATTGGTAATAAAAATCAATGTGCAATTAATTGTGATAAGTTGTGTGCTAAATATTTTAAATACAATTGATAAACTAATTTGCTAAAATGAATGTACTTCACCAATAAATGAAGTCTGTTCTGGGTCTAAGGAGAAATGCAGACATTTTCATTCCCAGGGCTGTCAAAAGGAAAGAATGATGACAGAAATTCTAGAAATGCATTTAGAGTTTGTAATATATGCCAAAAATGTACATTATCTCTACTTATTCTAAAAGTTGTTGTGTAAACCTTAATAAGAGAATTATGGTCTCTAGTTGCAACTGAGTATACAATTGAGCTAGGAAGAAAAAAACAAAAACATCAACAGAAGAAAGGTTTATCAAACTTATAGGACAATGTAACCTAATGGTCAAGTGTAGGCCAAAGGAAAATGTTCTTTAAAGTAAATACTGCATGAGGTACGGGAAGTTACTCAAGATCTCAGAAATGTAGTCATAGTAGTTCTCTGTGAGGGCTGTGGTGACCTTACAGGGTACTATAAATCTATTATAATAGTTGGCAAGATATATCACAGGGAATACTACATCACAGGGAAGACTTAAATTAATGGTATAGACATGGAAAGCTATAGGAAGCCCAAATTAGAAGAATGTTGGCCTGACTGGTAAAGGCTCTGTGAGGAGATATTTGTGCTAGATAATGCAGGACAGAGAACATTTGGCTCAACAGAAAAATACAGATCATTTTAGGTAAAGTGGGGGTGGGGGACTACTGGTATGGGCTGCAGGTCAGAGTTTAAAAGTGTTTAGAAACTATTAGATAAACAATTTAGGATAACACAGTAAAGATAAAAATTGAAATAGACCAAGTAGAACAAATACAGCCATGAAAGGCTCTAAAAATCATCTGCAGTTTTCTTTCTTTCTTTTTTCTTCTTTTTTTTTTTTTTGGTAGAATTTTAAATTGTTAAAATATTTTCTCAGTGGAATTCAGCATTTCTTTAGAGTAGTGATTCTCAAATTTTAGTATGCATCAGAATCACTTGTAGGGCTTTTTGAAACACAAATTGCTTTAGTCCACCCTAAAGTTTCTTATTCCATACAGGGCAAAGCCAGATCTCAGAATTTGTATTTTTAACATATTCCTAGGTGATGTTAATGCTGCTGGTGACCAAGAGCCCCTGCTTTAGAAGATGGTGAGATAAGAGTTGGGTGAAGATAAAGTTTCATGGGTAAGACAATTAAGTAGAGAAGATAGTAGGCCAGAGTTGAATGATTATTCCCTAAATAGCCTTTAATTTCTTCTAAAATGTCATCCCTACTTCCAAACCACATTATAGAAAAACCTACATGCAGATTACCTAGGGAACAAAATTCTTACTTTGATCTTCTAATCGTTCTACTGAGTTAGGTACTTAACTGTGGGAATGAAGAGACCCATGATCAAAAGGAGTCCAGGTCCACCAGCCTGACAACTTAAAGACTTAATCACTATTAAAGATACTCAAGAATTGAAAATAAGAGAGCCAAGAGACTAAAGGAGGGTGGAGTTTGTATTCCAAAGAACTTCTTCCATCATTCTGTGCCAGACTGTACTTGGGCTACTTAGCTGCCTGCTCCTTAATCCAGAAACCATTCGCAACCTGTCTTGGTTTACGTTTTCTTTTCCTCACGTGGTAGTGAGGAGTAAGCTGGAGGAACAAGACCTTTCTGGGTAAGTGTGGGCCACTGTTTAAGCATCTCCACCTCCTGCTTCAAAGTCTTTCTCCAAAATTCTATTATGTAGTAACTATATTGTACGAAATATTTTAAAAGATAGAGAAAACGAAATGATCTGAGAGAGTATTTTCTCCTGTATGACTCCAAGGGCAGTATTTCACAAGTCAGTACTTTATTTTCAATGGTAAACCTAAAAGCAAAATGTGTTTGAAGACTCATGTAGAAGTCTTTGTGATAAAAGGTCAAGAGTGGATTTAAATGTTTGAAACTCCAAAAATCTCTCAATAACTGCGGCTTGTTTATTTCCTAGTTATTTATCTTTTCTTAAAATAAAAAGCTATATAATTCAAAGTATAATTCACAATAATAACAACAATTACCACAAGCACAACAGAAGTAATGATAGTAAGCACCATGGGACCAGATCCCCACAGTTACAAAGGATACGAATTTGTTTCAGTATTTTAAATATAGACAGCAGCCCAATAACATAGGGAAAATTGAAAGGGAAAAATCTTTCTTATTCTTCCTGGAAAATACCACAAAAAAATAGACAATGAACTTCAATACCTGTTGTTAAATATCTTCACTGTACAGATCAGGTCAGGCAATTTCAATAGACAACAACATGAGGTCTCTAACATCCTTTAGGAAACAATTTCAATGTGAATTCTTATGTGGCCCCCACCTCCATGTCTAGTCAAGCCTCCCTATCTACTCATGAAAAGAAGGAAGTATTAACAGTATTTTTATAGTGTTTAACAGTTTATAAAATATTTTTACAAACATATTATTTGTTTGTCTCAATAATGCTGTGTGGTAGGGGAAGGATTAATGTACTCATTAGAAGGTGAGAAAATGAAGGATCAGAGAAAAAGGAAGTAAATTAATCTCTCCTAAATGTCTATATTGGGTTAAACTGTATGGACTTGTGAAGAAGCTGAAATATAGAGTTTTATGTCACATGAGCAGACTCAGAGTATTACTTGCCCAGTGTCGAAAATGGCTAGTACTTGAATGCAGATATCCAGTTCCAGATGCCATATTCTTTCCATCAAACCATAGGCTAAATTCTCAATTGTAAAAGTCTAGTTATAATAACTGCCCTTCTCAAGCAGAGGCTTGTTCAATTGCCAAGAATAGTAAGTACTAATAGTGTTTGGGTATTTTAGTTAGCCTGACAAAAAAGGTACTCATTCCTTGAGAAGATGTGTATCTTGATAATATCGCTAAGTCTGTCTGGGACAGGATAAGGGAGAGAATGTATTATTTCATTGGTTTAGAATACTGACTTTACACAATCTTAGCCAAAAGACTGAAAAGAAATGCAATACCAACTTGTAAAAGTCACTCCAGCTTCCCATGGACACAAGAGATAATGCAGCCTCATTTTCATCAAAATATTCTTCACAAGAAATATAAACCAAAACCCCACCAAACTAAAAGCCAGGATTCTGGCATAGCCTCAGCTTTAAACTATTAGTTTGTAAATAAGTGTCAATACATATGCACATTAAAATGGTGAATAACAACAGAGAGTGTATGAACAAAATACATTTTCCATTAATTATTCTGAACCCCAAAGTCTCACAGTTATAGATTCAGGCTTTGAAACCTCTTGGACAAACTCACATATCTTCTTTTCATTTCTATCTTTTACATTCACTTACTTGTACAATTGATAGTGTAGTAGGTTTTTAAAACTTGCTTTTAAAATTATTATATTCTCCCTTTACTTTTATACATATGACTTCTGACTTACAGCATTTAAAGACGTAGCAAAATGATGTCTTCCGACAAGAGACAGAGGTTTCACCTAGAAGCCACCTTGGGAATTCGGAATGCAGAAGTCAAGGGAGGTATAGTATATAAGTAAATGTTTGTGAAATTAAATTGAATTTTTGAATATTAAAGGAAAACACTGATTGAAAGAAGATTGCTTTATATTTTAAACAAGTACCTTGCTACTGAGCATTTTCAGAGAACTACAGAATTTTGGATTTGATGCTATATTGGTGAATTTTATTTTTATAATGACAGAATATCAATGTTAGCAGAGTTCATTAAAATTACATATTGAAAGCATCTCAGGCTTAAGTACCTGGTAAAACATCCACGTAAATTGGTTGTCCATGCTTAACCACCTTGATCTTAGGGGACTAAGATTTGTGGATATTAGATACTGTTATGGACTGATTATTTTCCCCCAAATTTGTACAGCAGAGCCCCAAGCCACAATGTTTGGAGATGGGATCTTTGAAGAGATAATTAAGGTTACATGAGGTCATAAGTGTGGGGCCCTAATCTAACGGGATTTGTGTCCTCAAAAGGAGAGGAAGAAGCACCAGAGATGCTCTCCTTGAACTCACAAAGAAAAGGCCATGTGAAGGACACAGTGAGCAGAAGGCCATCTGCAAGGAGAGGAGCCTCAGGGGAAACCAGACTTGCTACACCTCGGTCTTCAACTTCTAGGCTTAGAACTGTGACAAATAAATTCTGTTTTTCAACTCACCTATCTTATGTTTTGTTATGGCAATCTTACAAATTAATATGGGCCTGAAAATTCTCACTACTACCTGCAAGGTATGAATTGTATAAAGCCATGCTACAGGGATAGAAATAGATTCTGGTATATTCAAGACCCAGAGATAATGACCCAACAGACAGAAACAATAAGTGGTATAACCAAGATTTAACATAGTTTTATCTTCCAGAACAATTTTTTTCATCCTATTTTCTACTTATGAACACATAAGGCTCTCACAAAGTTTGTAAATTGACGTAAATATTTTATTCTTTCATTTTTCATCACTGGTGCATGTTCTATTTGTTGTAGTCACAGAACGGAACATAATTTATCTTTTACATGACTGTCCTTCATATACTTGAACATAGTTACTATATTCCTTCCTCCTGAATTTCTAAACAATCTCAGTTTCCTTGACCACTCCTTATGTCACACGTTTCATTTCCCTAATATCCTGGTCACTTACTCCTGAACATATTTCTATTTGTATACATTTTTTGCACTGGGTTGTTAAACCCTATGTCCCTTCTATCATTCATGAGCTGTCTTTTTTAAAATGTAAAGGCAAAATATTGCATTTATTCAGTTAAAAAATTTCATCTGTTTAGATGTAGCCCATCATTCCAGTGTTTCAAGAGGTCATTAGAAGTTGATTACTTTGTTCAGCAACTTTTCTATGTACATGAATGCATGCCATCTGCAAATCTGCTTTCTTCCAAGTCACTGGAAAAAACTGGTGATCAAGCTAAGGTGTAGGATATCCCTGTAATAGGCCATAGGAATCTTGTCTGTTATAATATTGAGATTTTTGTTTGTGCTCAGTAGTGTGGTCAGTCAACCAGTTACTAATCTAACTGTATTTAGATAAGTTACTGATGCATCTATACATCTAACCCAGGGAGATGGGATTACATGTGGGAGACATCCTTTCGCTGAAGTCATTCTGGTGTTTAGCAAGCGCTACTTCTTTCAGGGGATCATAATCCATTACTTTATCCTTTACTGCTTTAATAATCCATGCTAGACTCTTGCTCAGGACTGACATCCAGTTGTTTGTTCCTCATAAACTGTCTGTTTATACTTTTTGAAAATCAAAACATTTCAGAGCTGGGCGTGGCAATTCACACCTGTAATCCCAGCAGTTGAGAGGCTGAGGTGGGTGAATTACATGAGCTCACGAGTTGGAGACCAACCTGAGCTAAAGAGAGATGCCATCTATAAAAAAAAATAAGTGGGTGCTGTGGCGGGTGCCTGTAGTCCCAGCTACCTGAGAGGCTGAAGCAAGACAATTGCTTGAATCCAAGAATTTGAGGTTGCTGTGAGCTAAGATGCCATAGCACTCTACTGAGGGTAACCAAGTGAGACGGTCTCAAAAAATAAATAAATAAAAATTCACATATATAGTTATCTAACATTTTTTCTCTCTTCTCAGATATGGATGGCAGTAATTGATGACCTTAATGACAAGTTCTCTCACTAGTCTATTCTGTCCCTATTTTCAGGCTCTTCTTTTCCTTTTTCACATTACCTTCCAAGGAAAGTCACTCATATGTAATCATGAACTGCATCCAGAGATGATGTGTTAGTCAGAGACAGATCTGCAAACTGGAAGAGTAGAGAGGAATTACATAGGTGTTGTCCTAGAGTCCCTGACCGTGCTGGTTGAGCACAATGGGCCACGAGTGCGGCTTTGCTCCCATCTCTACACATGGCTCCATGAGACTTCGGTATTTCATGCCTACTGTTGTACCTGGAGAGGGTGATACCCTTTTCCTATTCACTCTAGATGATTTCCTTTGCCAAAGATTCAAGACAGTTTTGTATTTTTCATCCTTTAACTGACAAATGTTGTGATATATAATGCTTTTCTTTTCCCATGAAGACTTTCTCTGAAGCAATCACATACCACAACCTTTACCTAATCAAGAAAGGTTGTTTGGCTGGTGGGGATTGGGGGGAAGGGTGGACTTTAAATGCACCAACCAGTCCTAATAAAAACACTGAGATTCAGGTGGCTGAGGTTAGAAATACTGAAGGGAATTCAATTATACTAATTAATATTTAAGAAGGGCTAGAGATCACAACTGAATGTGGGAAACTAGGCCAGTCAGACATGAGCATATGGAGAGGGCAAGATCAACAGATAAAAGTAACAAACAAATCGTACATAAATGCTCCAACACGAATGAAATAGAGAATATAAAATAAATGTTCCAACAGATACTGAAGAGGAGGTAAAGTAAATGGTCTACCAGACATAAAAGCAAAATGTTCCAACACACGCAAGACATTTTATTGGTTTTATGTAAACACATATATTATAAAAATGATTTTTCCAAATAAGTTAGTAGGAAATGTTATCTATTTATAAAAGCAGACTTAGTTTGAGTTTTGGGAATCCACAGCAGACTATATTTGCTTTCATTTTCTCAGTGGCTTATCACATAGGAGTCTCAATAAGGCTTGACTTTCACAATAGGTTGTTCCCTCCTGGCTAAGCCTACCTGGATACCCAAAATCTGACAGAAGTCTAAAAAGCTGTAGAGTATCCTGACATTACACAAGTTTTTCTAGTTTGTTCTCTGATGTGACTAGTTGGTGTCACATCAGCTTTTCATTAGTGGCCTGTATAAGTCAATTCTGATTTTTGGTCACTCTTTTGTAGACTTGAAAGCTAGGGAAGGGTCAGAACTACCTTGTTTCTATCAGGTGAAAGGTTCTTTCTTCTCCACTAGCATTGAACTACCCTTTCTACCTTCCTCTAAGCATCCTCTCCCTCCTTCTTATAGGGAGCATCAAAAGCTGAAAGCTAAAAGAGTTAACTGGCTTGCTTTTTCAAAACTTGAATATAGTTAGTGTATGACATAATGTACTGATACACATTGGGTTGCTTTTGCGGCCAACACCATCATGTAGAGGCAGAAGTATCAATCCAGGACAGGATGCCCTTTCACGGCTCAGTGCACTCGTGCGTACTCACACCCACATCTTTGGAATATGGGAGAAAACCAAATACCCAGGGAAAATCCATGCAGACATGGGGAGTACATGCAAACCCCACACAGACAGTGGCTCTGCTGGGAGTTGATTTTTTTCCAACATCAATGTTATAACAAACAAAATAATAATAACAAAATGTTGCTATTTGAGGACCAGCTGGAATCCCCATACCAAAATACACTGAATGCTGAAGGCAATACAATAGTCCAACCCTGAGTTTCCACTCCTCTGTATATTTACCATTGTATTCTTATTGGTTGATTTTTTTAAATAATTCAATTTTATCAAATGAGTTTATTTTAATAAAATGTTACTCATTATTTCATGTGTAAAGGGTCCAATAAGATTTTAGTTTGAAAAGAGGATTCTTCTTGTTTAAAAGAAATACAATAAAATCTCTGGATCAAATAATAAGTACGACCCCTTTAACGCAAGGCAGTCTGATTCAGGCTTTTGGCTCCAGGCTTCTCAGTACCTGTATTTATCAACTTTCTGCCTTAGACCACTAATACAGCAGATATTTAGAGCCCACCCTAGATTTCATCTATAGGCTACAATTCCTCCAAGCTTGAGAAGTATGTTATTTTCATACTGAGGAATAGCTTATTTATCATGAAACCATCACATATCAAAAGAGGTCACCTTGTTTTAAACATTTCTAATGCATGACATATATCAGATTGTATCAGATTATCAGAATTTAATATGTTAGTTTAAAACTTAACCACTGGTAACCAAAAAATAAGCCAATGGAAGCCTCCTTAATTATCTGAGAGGCTCATATTGCCTACATTAATTATGTAATTTATGGACACATACTCATTTATTTTTCATTTAATTCACAAGTATTATACCAAAAGATTTCTGGATATATCTTTTCCTAACATCTACCAACCATTACCTATCATTAGGAAAAGAGTGAGCCAAAAGTGACTTTCACCACTACATAGAATGAAACTACCAAACTTGGGAAAAGCTCCATTTTCCAAAATTTGAACTACATTCTAGGATCATGATGTTCCAAACACTTACAACACCTAAGTACGAGAATTGATTGAATGATGTCTTTCATGGTCTTCATAAGGTGTAGTCAAACCAGAATTATGTATATATTTATTTTTCAAAGGCTGTCACTTGAAAGCTATCACAGTGTTAAGTTTAAGAATGCATCTGAGTTTCCATTCTGGCTGCACATTTCTAGCTGACCGTAGGCAAATTACTTCTGTGCAATGGAGGAAATAATAGACTATTTATTATCATGAATTTATAGTAAGAAGTAAATGAATAAATAAAATGATGAATGATTGTTGCTTAGCATGTATAAAGTTCTCAATAAATGTTAACTGTAATTATTAAAATTTCTAAATATCTAAAAGCCCGTTGTTTTCTTCTTGTTATTTTTTTCTTTGAACTGATTTATCCATAACTGTTTAATTATATGTTCTTCCCTTTTGAAGTGATTCTTTTTTGTATGTTCTTTTTCTTTGATTCTAGAATGTTCTTGGCTAATATCTTTTCATCTTTGCCTCATTTATCAGCAAGATTGCAGGTTCATTTTGGTAGTTCTGCATTTGGTTTTCTGTTACTATATGTGCTATTTTCTTGTTCCCATTCAGTGGTTTAAAAAGTAAAACTCAAGGAAGAACTAAACATTATGAGAATTTATTGAGACCAATGGTTATCAAAATTGGACATACAAGGATGTTATTAAAAATAAATCACACCAAGAGAGAGCAGCTGATGACAGCAGCTGTGAAATGGTTGTACATGGTGGGAGTCAGTGAACCCCAAAAAACAAAAGAAAAAGAATTGGAATGTGAAACTTAGATGATTTACAAGGGAAGCCCAAGCTTAATGAACAGCTTCTGAAGACTACAGGAGCCAGGAAAGTCACTTCTAAATGGAAATTTAGACAAGACATTATTACTAACAGGACAGATACTCTGTGATCAAATGGAGATTACACGTAAGAAAATAATGAGAAATAAATAAATGGAAATGTTTGCTGTATTTAATTTCTTTATATTTTCTGCATAATTGGCATTGGGGGACAGTATCTCTGTGTTTACCACAATAGATGGGGTGCTTAAGAAATTCTCAAGAATGACAGCAATACTAAGAATATGATATATTTTTAAGAGCCAAAGTTAGAATTCATGGACAAGATAAATTAAAACTAGAACCCATGTTGGCAGACATAGGATCGGATATTCTATGATATAATTTCCTTTTAATAGGACTCCAAGAACTTAGTTGTTTGAAAATTTTTCATGTAGGTAATAATAATAAAATAGTTTACTGTAAAGATAAATGCAGATGTATAACTTTTTGCCTTTGACCTACCTCAACTTCCATAAGCACTAAATTCAGTTAAAAACTAAAATCCAAAAATACTGCCAAGGAAATTGAGATGGTAATGTAACATCACGCTTGAGAAAATAAACTATCAGGACAGGATGAACAAAAACAACTGAAATGGAAAAAGCAAACAACATAAGTCAAAAAAGCTTTCTATAGTGTTAAAATAAAAATACTGCTGAACAGAACCAATATAGCTATTCATGGGGTTAGGAAGTGAAGAATTTTTCTCATAATCTATGTGGATAATTTTCACAAGATTATTCAAAATGTGAGAACTTTTTTTCAGAATTACATTTGTTTCCTAATGAAATTTTAAGACATTTCATGAAATAAAATGAAACTACTATATATATATATATACACACACACACACACACACACACACACATATATATATATGTATATATATATGTTTATTTCAATTATCTGGGTAGAAAAAAACCCTTAACTTCATTCTAAGATGAGCTGTGTAAACTTCTAAAATCATATTTAAAAGATGACAACAAGAAAACATCACCTTCTCTTCTAACTGTTCTTCGTTTTTCCAATAATGAATATTTGAACAATAACAACATGCAAAAATATGATTTCATAGTGACTATAACCACCAGGTCAATATGATAATTTAATGTAGGACTTGAAAGCCATCTTTTTATGCTACTATTATATAAATAACTCCTTTATTTGCCACAATTAAAATATATGTTTTGCCAAATTTGAGATAACTGCACTAGATATACTATATGTTTACTATAGTAAACATATCCGTGGCTTAAAATGACAGACAATGAAATTGTATGATAAAGACTCTATCATTGTCCCATTTTTATTTTGATAAAATCTCTTTTTAGGTGATATTATTTCATGCTAAGCTTTTTATGTTGCTTAATATTATAATTAATAATTCATATTTTTGTCTTTCTCCTCTGACAATTTTTATTTTTAATCGGTGGGCATGTGCCAAATTGGTTTGTTATTTATTTATAATGCAGAATGACAAGGGAATTGAATATGTGAAATAAGACAGAGAGATTTTCTTTTATATGACAAAAATTTCTTAGTAATAGGGATGTTTCTTGCTTACCTTTATGCAATGAAAGCTTTTAGAGAGGTAAGACGTCAAATGTCACACTCCTCATAGGACAACATGTGGTAAATAGATTAAATGGAATGTTCATTTTTAAAAATGCACTTTAGTTTTGTGATGACATCTGGGCACATATATAAAAAGAGGACAAAAATACCAAAATTTGTAGAAGATTCCCTGTTCTTACAGCTCCTACTGTTAGTTAAGTAAAAATTCTAACCAAACAGATCTATTTGCATTCTTTCCTAAAAGCTAAAACACACAAATTTAGTAGGAACAAACAGAGAAAATTTCATAGATATGAGATTTCTATTCAAAAATTAAATGTACTGTCTGTGGGGCTTTATAGAATGCTAAATAATCTTCTCAGTTCAGTTCACTACCAGAAACTACATAACCTGAATGCTAGAGGATTAACTAGCTAAGACAGAAAGTCATAGTGTCTTCTCAAGGACATCAACAAGCAAACCATCAGGGAGCAAATCACAGGCACACCCAAGAAACTATTATGGAATCAGAATCTATAGGAATATGGCCACAGAATCTGCACTTTAAGCTAGTTCCTAAAGTGCAATTCATTTTGAGAAGTACTACTCATGGCAAAGCCTTTCTATGTCACCAGAGCTTCCCATTGTCAGATGAGCCCTCACAATTCAGCCTTTGCATCAAAAATTAGATAATTCAAGAGATAAAATGAATTTGGTCATGTTATATGCTCCCTCAATCCACTGCCTCCTATTTTTTCTATTAGTTCCATAGTCAACCATCACTGCATCCTGCTTAAGCCAGCTCCCTCCTCTCTGGATATACCTTTTCTGTTAACCTGTGCACATCTTTGAGACTTTGACATTGTTCAATTCGTCTCTAATATGAGAAAATTTTCCAACATTTTCGTCCCAATTCTCATTCCACATTATGCTTGTATATGATATTGAACATTTCAAAATAATTTTATGGTCTGAATTATTTTGATTGCTATTGAAATGTAGGAGGTTGTAAGTTGACATGAAGTCAAATGTGGGAACTGATGGACAGGAAGTTCAATCCTTTAATTAAGGTGAACTCATTCATTTTCAGAGTATGAACTAGAGAATAGGCATTCTGACACTGTATCACCCTGCTTTTTAACTTGTCTTTGAGCAAAACTTCCCTGCCTTTATAGAAAATGCTCATTTTATGGGCTCTGTGTCTAAGAGATACTTTACCTATGCTTGTACGTGCGTTGTGTTTACCTTTCAAAAGTGGACTGCAGAAAATCCTAAGGTTAAAATATATGAGAATAAGGTGATGAAATCGGGGGTGGTTCCGTTTAGAATGGCAATGGTAATGATGCTAATGAAAGTGTTGTGAGGCACTATTTCGGACCTGATAATAGTGTTTTTAAAACATTTATCATTTTGAATTTTCACAATCCATTTTAAGGTTTGGTGCTAACATAGGTATGAGGAAGAAAATATAACTGCTGCCATGTCAAATGTATACCAAAAAGCTACTTAAAACCATGATTACTATTTGGTTAGCTATATTTCACTATTTAATGGTGGGAAGTGGTGTTTCTAAAATCTTATTCATAATAACTGCTATTTAATCAAAGAAAAGAGAACCTATTAACATAGATATACTATTCATGACCTGGTAAATTTTCAAACAAAAATGTTTCCCATGGATAGGAATAACACATACATACATGTATAAAATATGCCTATGTAAGTTTTGAGGGAAGGGTATCAATATATGGTAAGCACTTCCACTTATATGGCATTGTAGGATCTTTCAGGAATGGGAGTTGATTTAGATTTCTGTATTTTTGGTCATCACAGGTTGGGACAGGGGTGGCTGGAGGGAAAGTCGAGTAGATGAAGGATATATGTGTTATATGTGTGATGTGAAGAAGTCTCAATTTAAGGGAGAAAAATGTCATTATTCTGTGTTTGCCTATTTTTCTGTGAAACAGTACTTTTTTCTCTCGATTACTGGAAGCTCTATCATGACATCCTTTGAGAATCCCTTTAAACACCAAAATGGATTTTTCCAAATGAAAACTCCCATGATTTTGCTTTATTAACATCTGAATGAACGTTTCCATTGAATTGTCCAAAAGAGGGAACTGAGTACTGTTTAGAGAGAAATCTTTTTCATGATATTCAGTAGCAATATTTCCCTACCATTAGAAAGAAAACTATAAAAATACAAACCATAAGATGTACACCTAGATAAAAATAATATCCCACTGGTATCTGAGAGGTGTGGACAGGCAGAGATGGACTCCTTGGCTTCCTTCTGTCCAAAAATTTCCTGTTTCCCTATTTCCTATGGTTACCACCATGGAACATGTTAAAATCTCAGTAGGTACTCTGTTTCAACTTTTCCTTTCAAAACACTGTGAAAAAGCTTAATGGAAAAAAATGTCCTTCCTATCTCCATGCCAGGCACAGTGCAAGATCCACAAACTTAAAAGCCAGGCAAATATTCTTTTATGTGCCCCAAAACTCAGCAAGTGACCTAGTGCTACAAAAATTCCCAAATAAGCATGTGACCTTACTAATGTGTGCTGTGAGATGAGTCAAGGAAAATGGCACCATCTGTACTTTTATTGGGCAGACAAATAATTGCTTTCTGCCCACCCCAAGACATAATTTTCACTTTAAAAGAGATACAAGAGGGTTATTTTTTCCAAAAAGAACCTGATTTTTAAAGTTGATGATATAAAATGATTTGAAAAGTATAACCTAATAAGCATAAGTAGAGACAAGCAAATGGATTTATAAAACGAAGATTGTCTTAAAAAGTTTAGGTATTCATCTGTGTTTTCATGCTGCTTTAAGACTTACTAGAGGAAATCAGGGAAAATTAAGGGCATTTGCAAGTTGCAACAATCTTCAAGAAGTAGGGTGCAAGGCCTCTACTTTCTCTAGGATGAAAGCTACCAATGATTGAATTTTTAGAGTGGATGATGGCAGAAAAATAGCAAGCAAGCCAAGGGACATGTTGGTTTTAGACATGTTTACAAAGTTCTGCCTTTTATGTCTTAAACCTACATGTTGATCACCCATCATATCCATATGGTCCCATATGAGAATTTCAGTAGATTTGTTGTAATTTTCAAGTTTTCAATTTTGATGGGAAAAAAGAGGACAGAGTAGTAATTGTTGGTAAAATATCACAATAAAGGTTAATTCCACCAATGGTTGCATCTAACAAAATACACATATGCAGGAGGTGAGAAGGACAAAACTGGAAGCAGGTAGCATATTGAGGACAGGTGGCAAACTCTAGGTACAAACTCATATCTCTGATTTCAAGACACAGATTCTTGAACACCAGGCCAGTGGTTCTTAACCCTGATTACACATTGGAATCACCAGGAAAGCTTTTATAAACTACTGATACTTACAACCTCCCCCAGAACAATTAAATCATAATTTCTTGTCTGTGGGACCAGACACGAGTGTTTGTTTTAAAGCTTTCCTTATTGACTGTAACAGACAGCTTGGGTAGAGAACAATTGCACCATGCCTCTCATGAAGGTCAAGCAGACCTGTGCCACGACGTAAAGTAGCACTAGACCCAAGGGTCCTCAATTTCTTGGACGTGGCTTTTCCCTTGTCCTATCATGTTCACCCTGCCACATCCTTTTAGCATGACTATTCTGAGAAGATACATGTGGAAATTTTTTACTGGGCATTATCACAGCAGAATATGGTCATAGGTTCATCAAAGAGAAACCTATGCATAACCCTCTATAGAATAAATACGGAGAAGACTTACATTTATTATTACCTTCGACCCCAGAAGTATAAGGCTGGCCTTAACAACCATTCATACCAAAATCAATCACTAAAATTTGGAGTGTCTTCTCTTCTTTTCTCAAAGACCCAATAATAGTAGCTACTAGATGTAAGAAGAAAAGATGCAGTTACCTACTACTCTTTACAATGTTGTTTCACCCAGCACCTCAAGGTGACTGACAGCCAATCAAAACACAAAAGTAAAATAAAATTGTCTCTAGTACAAGTGATGAGAAAATATATGTAGTTGGAAACAGTAAAATCTGCAGTCCCAAAGCCCCTAAATTTGTATCTATACCATGCCACTTTACTGTCATGACTTGTGGCCACTCTTGAGTCTTTATTTATTGACTTTTTGGTATGTAAGCTGCATCTCCCTGAGGGCAGTGGTTCAAAGTGTGGAAGTGTGGTCAGCATCAGCATCATCTGGGATTTTGTCCGAAATGAAATTATCAGTCCTTACTCCAGACTTGGACTCAGAAGCTTGGTAGGGAAGAGGGCAGTGATGTGTGATTTTAACAAGCCTCCCCGATGATTCTGATAACCTCCAGGTGATTCTGATATAGACACTTCCATAGGGTTGTTGTCTAAGGACAAAAGGAGACTGTATATAACATTGTTAGTTTTTATTACTATCTACTTAAATCAGAAATTTCAAATTCTCTCACAGAAATATTTAGAGAAATAATGTTACTGCCTACATTAGTTAGATAATAACCTCATTTTCTGAATTTCACTTTGAATGTGTAGACGAGGCACAAGTCAACCAGAGGTTATGCAATTAGCTGGGAGTCAAAGAGAAAGCAAAGAGTGGAGCTGAGAAGAAAACCCCGGTGTGAACTTGATTTTAATTCAAACTGTTAAGGTACCAACCACGCACTTTCATCTATAATCACAATGAACCTTTTAATAAACAAGTTTCTATACTCTTAGCTTAAAAAATATAACAGTAGCTTTTTGGATTTTAAAATAGATTGACTTCGATAGTTCTGGGCTAAAGGCAGCTCATGAGTCAATAGGAATCATAGGTGAGAAGGTGCAATTGCCTAGACCTCTCTATATGTTCAGGACAGACAGAATTCCTCCTCCTTTCCTCATTCTTCTGATTATTGCAATGAGAAAACCATGACAAAGAGAAGTACTTACTTATTGGTTGAATTTTCACTTAAATATACAGACTTCTATAACAGTATTTAGATACTACAAAATATAAACCGGGGTTTAGAAGATGCTTTGTGATGCTTATTCACCACACCCTCCTGTCTGAAGCACTCTTTTTACTGTCATTTATCTGATACAGCTACTAAGATGCGTGTACTTTAATGTGCAATGGTGCCAAAAAACAAAAAGTGAGGGAATGGGTGGTGAAATTGTCTGAAGTGGAGTGATCAGGTGGTAAATAATAAGAGGAAATAACATGAAGTGCTTAGGTGCTGCAGTGCTCGTCACCGCGTGGACATGGCCGAGATCAGCATGAGTAGAATCTGCACTTTATGCAGCTGCTGTGGTGTATACAGCATATACAGTAGCTAATTTTTCAGTAATACTGATAAAACATTGTTCAAAATATAGTGAGTGCTGTCTTCTCACTTTAAAAGGCAATATATAGAAAAATACCCATCTGTCCTAGTAAGATGGTACATGTGTGCAAAAAAAGGCTAGAAGGAGAAACTCTTGGAATCCATGAAGAAAAGAATAAAGAAGAATGAAGAAGAGATAATGGCAACACTAATAGAACAGAAATACAGACATGCAAAGGTGATTTTGTGAGACCAGGATGGCAGAGGAACTACGATGGTCATACACCAAAAATACAGACGCGTGTTCTTTTTGTTTCCTGGACCATTTTTATAGTGTTGATTGTTTTTTAATGGAACCAGGGAAAGTGGAGGTGAAAGTATGATTTTGTTGCTTGTCATTATCATTGCTGTTTAGTTTAGTTACAACAGCCACATCAACTCAATCAGAACCCACTAACAATTCCATGTACTCCGTGCTTACCATGAATTTGCCCTTAATTTCCTTGTTATTTTCCCTTGATCTTTGTTTATAATCTAATGCCCTTTCATTAGGTTTGCTAAATCCTAGCCCATGGTTACTCTCCTTTTGAAAAGATGAAGAAGACGCTAAGAGTTAGAGAGCTTCTCTCTGGCACTGGGGAAGTGTGATGAGGGATCTGACAAAGCAGAGGCCGGGATAGAGACTGCTAGCCAAACAACACAGAGCTGAAGAGTCAATCAGCCAAAAGATACATTTCTTTCCCTCCCTTTGTTCTGTCCCTCTGTCAAATAAAGGATTGTTTCTAGAATCTTTTCTATCTCTGGGCTTTAAAAAGCAGGATTGGACTTGCCCATCCAACTATATTTCACAATATCTCAAATTTCTAACTTGGAAGAAGACAAACTTTCTCAGAGAAACTCAGAGAAAGCAACTCCGCATATTCTCAAAACTTTCATTTATTTCAAGAGTAGGAAAATGGAGAGATAACTACCAACAAAAGAAACAACGATTAATAATAATAGTAATAATGATGACAATAATAATACTTTGGATTCTAGAGCATGATTTATCACAAAGATTCACCTGTATTAAGGGAGACTCCAGGACAAAGAGGTCATTAAGCTATATTTCCATCTTCAGGATTCAGCCAAAGTCAGACGCTCCGGAAAGCTGTAAATGCTCTCAGAACAGACTTTAGTAATGAGATTGGAATGAATGCTGAGCCTATGGCATAAAAGCATCTCCCTGCCCCTTGTTCTAAAAGTTAACTATTAAACTGAGGGTAGTCCATCCTGATTTGGTTTACTCAATTCTAGAAACAAGGACATGCTGATCAGATTGCCCTGGACAATTGAACACCCACTGAAGCCTTTGTGAAGACAGTGTTCTTCCCACCAACCCACCCCAAGGGCTTCTATTATCATGAGACTACCAGTTCTGTGTTACTGGTGAAGGGTGGAAAGTATCTTCCTTTGAAGAACAAGTTCTTTCCCTCCCTGAGTTTTCTGGTTTTGGTACACTCAACATGTTAAGTGCTTAATCTCACGCCCCTCCCCATTTCCTTTTTTCTTCTTTAGTTTAGTCTTTTAATTATTTACAGACTAGCTTGTCTGGACACCATGCTAGCAGAGGTTGGCTGATATTTTTCAACACCTTTGAGTGGAATGCAGTAATAGACGCATGAACAGAGAATTGGTCTTAACGGTATTTTTAGTTTTCATCTGTGACAGATAGAGATCTTTTCCCTTTATTGATTTTTCCCATGCAATGTCCACTCCACAGCTTGAAATGGCTACAACAGTGTTTGAAAAATTGTTTTCAGTCACTGTTGAAGCCATTTTCAAAACAGTGGTTGTAAGCTTCATCTTACTTCTTTTTACAAGGAAGGTTTTGTTTGGGTTGCTCCTTCCTTCCTCCCTCCCTCCCTCCCTTTTTTCCCCTTCTTTCTCTCTTTCTATTTTTTTTTTTTTGAGACAGGGTATTGCTCTGTCACCTGGGCTAGCTAACTGCAGTGGTGTCATCGTAGCTCACTGCAACCTCAAACTCCTGGGCTAAAGTTATCCTCCTGCCTCAGCCTCCCAATGGCTGGGACTACAGGCACATATCACCACATCTGACTAATGTTTCTGTATTTGGTAGAGACAGGGTCTCGTTCTTGCTCAGGCTGGTCTTGAATTCCTTGCCTCATACAATCTTCCCACCTCAGCCTCCCAAAGTGCTAAGATTACATGTAAGAGCCACCAATAGTTTCACTTTCTTTGTGGAGTGACAAGCAGAGAAACACGGTCCAAAGTACTGCTTTTTTTTTTTTTGAAACAGAGCCTCAAGCTATCACCCTGGATAGAGTGCCGTGACATCACAGCTCACAGCAACCTCAAATTCCTGGGCTCAAGTGAGTCTCTTGCCTCTGCCTCCCAAGTAGCTGGGACTACAGGCGCCCACCACAACGCCCGGTCATTTTTTGGTTGCAGCCGTCATTCTTGTTTGGCGGGCCCGGGCTGGATTCGAACCCGCCAGCTCAGGTGTACGTGGCTGGTGCCTTAGCCCGTTGAGCCACAGGCGCCGAGCCTTAAAACACTGCTTTTAAATACGATATGAATAGGAGCATAACTATATTGAATATATATTCAAAATATATTTTTAATAGATTGAGCCATGTACAGCTACAAAGAAAAAAGATCAGAAGTTTTTAGCATTTCTCACAAACACAACCACTGGTTCATGCAAATGTTAAATTCACCAAACAAATGACACCCACTGATGGAAAGACACTTTCTCATGTCAGCAAATCACAAGGGGGCAGAGAGGAGATGTGACAAATACAAGTGAAGTTTTTGTCCATATTTTTGAAGAAAGTATTTTTTCTTACTATCTATGTAATACTTAGATTTCCTTTTTATTTCAGATTAATATGAGGGTACAAATGATTGGATTGCATTGTTTGCATTTGTCAGGCGAAGCCCAAGTTGTAGTTGAGCCCTTCACCCAGGGGGTGTGCTGGATACCCTTACATTGTGCCTATTAGTTGAGAGTTTACAAATCCACCCCCCAAGCACCTCTCACCTTTCTCTCTCCCCCCCAATTTGAACTTAATTGTATTTTTCTTTGTGTGGGCGTGCAATTGTTTTTCTATTGTTTCATATTAGTTTTGAGTACATTGGATATTTGTGTTTCCATTCTTGTGATACTTTACTAAGGAGAATGTTCTTCAACCCCACACAGGTTAATACAAAAGATGCAAAGTCACCAAAGTTTAACTTTTAAAAGGTTGCTTTTTTGGAGCTATGAATTTTCACTTAGATTTCCAGGATTCACTATTTTTAAGAGAAGAATAAAAGTTGAAGATCTTTGGGATTAAAAGAAAGGGTGAAAATCGCCAAAGGTATACCGATTTGTAATATGGCAGTATTTATTTGTTTTGTAACAAAGGATTTGGGGAAGAGTTTTACAGTGATGTTTGATAAATGAACAATAAAACTTTTTGAACCTTCAAAAACTGAAAGGGAAAAACACCTATAAGATTTGTTTAGAGTAATAAATAACAGTGAAGATACATCAAAATTGGTGAGTGCTAGACTTGAAGAGAGAAACACTCACTGAGATCAGAGGAGGGTGAACACAGGACATGCATTCCAGGAAAGCATCTGTGGCATGAAATCCAAAAGTCCCAGCATCATTTAATAAAGTTTTTATCGTTTTTGTTTCAAGAGACTGTATGAAGAAAGATGGTCCTGGAGTTTTTGTTGCAGTTTCTTTTCTTTTCTTTCTTTTTTTTTTTAATCTAAAATTTAACTCTAAATTCCAGGGAAATTTCAGGGACTTCTTTTAAAATGCCTGACCCAAATGAAGTAAATGAGTGCTGGTAAAGTTACAAACTAAACTCGTCTGCACAACATCCAGTCTTGGTTCAAAGCAACATCTTGGGGTCTGGTGTGCAAACTGATGAGCTCAGTGGTCCAACTGCATTAGGGCTAAGAGGAAAACCTGGACTGACACTACGGCATGTCCTAGAAATAAACATTCTTGAAGGCGAGTCTCACCACTGCTTTACTGTATGTGGAAAATACTGCAGAATAGAGAAATTATAGATTTATATTCTAAGTCACCCTGAAGGAAAGATAATGTGCTATTTTGGGGGTGTGTATTTTCCAAACTGTTAACTACAAAGTGCTATATAAAAGTAAAGTGGTATTAATGCCTCATCAGAGAAATGTATCGATTGATGTCGAGTGGATTTGAAATATTTTAAAGTGTTCACTTTATGAAAGTGCTAAATAATTATAATGATAACAGTTTTTCAGAAAACTTGGTAGGAAGAAGGTCTACAGGATATATTTACTGAGAATAATCACCAGATTTTAGTTTTAGGAGAAAAAGCGTAGGGCAAATCACAGGAGGCTTTAGAGCAAGAAACCTCTGATCTATGAACCACCCATTTTAAGCCCCAGTTTCTTCAGAATTAGTAATAACATACCCTCTGAGACCAAAGGAAGTTCCCTATCCTCGTGTGCTTTTGGACATCCAATGGATCAACAAACTTGGGGATTCATGTTTCTAATTAATATAACACGGTAACACAATAAAATCTCATGGTCTCTTGGCTTGCTTTCATGAAGTTGACTATGTCCACAATTACATTATGTTGCAAACTTCTTTCCCACTACCAATAATGTAAATATATGACCAGTCCCAAGTATTGGTAATGAACAAAGGATAATGTTTAGAGTCTTAGAACCTTGGGTTTACATCCTATTTCTACCCTTTGATAAGTCATTTAACCCCTTTGGGTCAAGAGTTTCTCATCTATTAAATGAAGATAACAGCACTTATTTCACTGGATTATTTTAAGAATTAAATGTAAAATGCTTGGCACAGAGAGGTCATTCAATAAATGGCAGCAAAATCACCACATGCAGTAAAATCCAGATAAAAATATTTTTAGCCCAGACTGTTGCTCTGTAAGGTAGTCCTGGTATCCATGCTACAAAATCCATTAAGCCTAAATAATTTGGTCATTTTAGCAGTACTCTTTAGAGATTTTTTAATGACATTTCCCAAAGGTCAAGCTAGCTTATAGTTATGTGGAATTTTTGCATTTAAAAGGGAGCTTTAGTGGGCTCATAAATTAAGTCTTGCTCCCCAAATCCAGGATCATAAAGACCTTCTATCATAAAGGATAAGAGTGACATTAAAAAAAATCCCAGATTTTTAAGAACTATAGTAGAAAATAAATGCAAATTATCAAGATGACAGCAAGTGCCCCAAGTCAAAGCGACATGGAGAAGAAATGTGCCCTAGTCTGCAAATGAAGAAGAATGGGATGACACTTTAAACCTGAAAAAGAAACAGAAGAGTATAGAGCAATATAGCAACCTATAAGATCATCGGTTAAAAGTGTTCAAATCTGTGACTCCAAGGTAAGAGGTTAGGAAGGATTCAGGAATATGTATCTGTGGGAAGAAAGGCAGTAAGCGCAGAATCCCTAGGAACTGAGAAGAAATTGGGAGTAAAATGCTTGAGTGGTATGTTCTAAGATGGTGCTAGCTGCAGAAAATACAAATATTGATGGGTTAAATCAGGACTGAGGAAAATATACAGCCAAATATGGGCAGCTCTGAAGGAAAAAAAATAAGCAGCTTGGTACTCAACTGTCATCACAATTCATTTGTGTTTCACATCCCACTGTTTGTGACATTAACAGAATTTTGAATTTAGCAATGAACTATTTTTGTCTTGTGAATTTCTGCAGCCATTTTCCATATGTAGCTACCAATGCAAGTAGCAATAATAGCCTTTTGATCTTTAAAATACTTCCAATTAATACTATTCAAATAAGAGGTCACCTAAGAGTTTTCTGAGGTAATTCTCTTTTTCTACCATTTGAAGTAAAGTGTGGTTTCTGCTATTTATTTGCAGTAAGCCCAATTGATTTTATCATTTCAGTAACAAATATTTAGGTGGGTTTTGCTTTAATTGTTATTTTTAGAAAGATTAAAATTTTGAATTGCATTTTCAGATTTTTGAATTGTATTTTCATTTCAATACAGTAACTAAAGCAATCTTTTCATGAGGCATTCAAATAGATTGAAATTACACATAGAATTCCTACTATGTGTCAAAGACTAAGCAAAGCAATTTCAGTGTTATTGTTTATATAAAATATATATAAATTATATATAATATAGTAATGAGCTTATGGCCATTATTCACAGAGTTTTAATGTCTTATTACTGTTGTGGTTATTTCTGTTAACAGATATAATTTATCAAGTACCTATTATGTTCCAAGAACTCTACTAGGGATTATACACATACCATGCAATAAGAATATTATTGGATCATTTTCCATTTGAAGACTAAGACACAAAAATAACTTGTCCACATTCATATTATGTAAACCGTAGAGGTGATAACTAATAGAGTCTACTCTGCAACTACCGAGTATAGGTTCTTTTCGCTATTTACACGTTCCTCCACTTATGAAGGTGTTATATCCCTTTAAACTGAGAGTGAGTTTGAAAAGTCATAGTGGAACCATTCATTGTAAATTAGGGACTTCTCTGTAAATTAGGGACTGTCTGTAGTTCTTTTTATACTGAAGCAAGTCTACAGTTTTAAAAAGTTAACATAATATGTTGTCAAGATTCTAAACAATCACTTTTATTTTTTGCTATATTGCTATTCCGTTGTGTTAGTCCATTCACTCTCTTAAAATTGTTTCCTCTTTCACATAAAATCCAGATTGATGTTCATATACTTTTTCTTATAAAATATAACTCAATTCAGTAAATATTCTTTAGGCACCTGTCGTGTGGCACCCGCTAGAATAGTTATCTTTGTTCACTGTTATGCTAATTTACAGATCTGACAATTAGCTCTTCTCCCTGAAGATGCCCTCTCCAGGTATTTCTAAACCTTCTCCATCATTGATGGCATGAAGAAAAGTGGCACTGCCTGAAAAAATTAGGATTTTAGACTTAGAAGTTTCTTTTAATGAAACAAAACTAGTTAATTACAAATTGTTGAAACAAAATAACAAGAAGGGCATTTAAGGCACATTTAGACATAAAATCTTAGAAATTTGGCTTTCATAATGTCACTTATCTACCAGGTTAATCACATTATAATTTTCACCTATAAAATTCAGATTCTTCATGTATGTTGCAGAGAAAATATCTCTGACCAATCCTCAGATGCAAAAATGTTTTGAGTTGTTTTGTCAGTAGTGATAACAGAGAGGTACTGTACACAATATATTTCCAGTAAGCTTCCCTGGTATTGAAAATAATTTTAATAGTGATAATAATAATAGTAATCACCATAATAATGATGAAATGTATTGAATATTTTACTATATGCCAAGTATAGGGATTAGCACTTTACATGCATTATTCATTTCTCAAAACACTACATGAGGTAAATACTGTTCATAATTCAATTTAACAGAGAAGTACACTGAGATGCAGACAGAAAAGACGTACAGGCAGGATTTGAACTAAAGGAGTCTGATCCTCATGTCTACTCTTATGACAGGTGCTAGGATATTTGTTCAGGATAATACTGCCCGCGTGCTGTTTTATCTGCATCACTAGGGGTAGGCCCATTTAGTCTTCAAGCTGAAATATGAAGACAGTTAAAAAGAAAGTTTGAGTTTCTGCTATTCACACTGTCTGCCAATTAAGATACTCACTTCGGAGAAGCTGTGGCTGGTTGGCATAACCCTTGAATATAATACATGATCAAAAAAGTATCTGATGACTGTTAACAATGGTTTCTCTAAGTATGAGTTAACAGATGGTTTCTCTTAAAAAAAAATACTTTTTCCTACTGTCCAAAATATTTTCACTATGGGCACATATTATTTAGATGATCAAGGAGAAATTTAGAACTTTCTTAAAATTTTTTTATTTTGCTTTACTAGTAGGTTGTTAGTCTTAGTTAAAATAAGACCCGATCTGGGAAGCTATTCCTGTTACTCTACTACAGTGATTTTCACTGGTGTGCTGTGAGAAGATCTTAGGTATGCCTCAGAAATGTTTAAAGATCATTAATTAAATTGTTTTCAATATAAGTTCAAAGCACAGTAAGGACATTCTTTTTTACTCTTTTTTTTTTTTGACCAACATAATTTAAGTGTTCCGCAGAAGTTTAACTATAGGTTCAAGTGTGCCATGAGATAAAAAAGCTGGCAAACAGTGCTATACTCTCTTGACCTTTTCTAGGATAAAGTAAGGATAGTACTCCCTACACTGTCCTCCAGAGAACCTTATCAAGGCCATAAACCATTGTTAATTATTAGTCTTCTCTATTTCATGTTAAATCCCTTGAAGATGGATCCCGCATCTTATCTACCTTAGACCTCTAAGCATCCCGAGTGCCTCCCATTCACTTCAATAAAAACCCCCCAAAACACACACACACTAGAACAAGCAAACAAGATGAGAAAGAGGGATTTTATGGTTGACTATATACATTTTGGGTCCTTGTAGATAACTTGTTTCTTCCCTTACAAAATATGTGCAGGTCCCCATGGAAAGGAGTTTCCCACAACAAGGGTGTCCTGAATTTACTAATCTGTTTTCTAAAGGACTTTACAAATTGCATCAAGAAATATATATATATGTAATGAAATAATATGAGGATAATTAGAAGTCATGAAGAATACAGTGGGTAATGTTTCCAAAAATAAAACATATTATTTTTATAATTACATAATTTATATTTTATATTTTGTAATTTTATTTCTTTCCTACCTCACTGTAACATAAAGTCATGAAGCAGAAACTTTATTTTATTCACCACTATATTCTACGTAGCTAGTGCCAATGCCTAGCAGAGGGTGTGGCACTAAATTCTCAATAAAAGAAGGAAAAGAAAGAAAAAAGACCACATAGAATTTTCCATAATATTTTTTCATGTTGTTCTGAAGATAAAGGGGGAGAGTGTCCATAAATAAAACTTTTCCAGGAAAACATAAATCACCAATGAAATTGCAAGCTCTTACCTTGTTCCTTGGACTAGCTACCCAATTAATTCCTTCATGGGCAATGCGTTCTTCCTAGCCTGTCAACACCTAATTTCCCTATAGATGGAGCAGAGTTCCAGCTGAGAACAATTTTGGGCCCCATCATACTATGCCTTATCTGCCACCTGAGGAGGCTACTGCTGGTTAAGCTCCAGTTTCTTTTACACGACAGCTGAGCCACCAGAGGGGTGGGGAAAGTGACACGCAAATTCTCAGATGGTCTAGTGCACACACTTCTTTCCTCCTCTCAGAAAGGACCCTGGTGACAAATCACTAATTGATGATGAGAAAAATGGAATCAAGAGGACCCCATTAGACCTCCCATCCCAGCTTTGGGAGGCAGAGTCTTTCACTGAGGCAAAGAGGAGGACCCAATGGGAGTTTCTCATATTTTGCAACTTCCAAATTATAGTAGGGTCCTACTATATAACATTGCTATCAACAAATAGTATATTCACAGTGATACAATACAATATGGAACATTAAATTTTGCTCAAAGAGGAGATTGTTTGGCAATTCATAATTATCATCATATTGATAATATCCCAGTAAAAATATAATTATTCTAGTTATAAGGGTTTTTTTTCCAACAAGGGACTCTCTTTTATTTATCTTTGTATCTTTAGTAACCAAACCCAACATATGCTTAGCTTATACAAGTTCTTACTAAGTGAAAGCTTAAAAATTAAAGAATATTTTCTAAAATAGTGACATATGGCTTAAAGGTTCAAACAAATTCAGAGTACTTTCCTACGCTAGATCTTTCTAGACTTACTAGGAGGCAATTATCACATATTATTATTAGACATGCCTTGATGTTTTAGCTACCGTTAATACAGTATAATAAACCCTCACCAATTCAGTAGGGAAGTCCTATTAATTTATGTTCATACACTAGAAATTTTAAAGTCACATGTTTAAAATAGTGATTTTTACACTTTACAGTGCGCAGTTCACTTGGGTAGTTTCCTAAACTGCAGATCCCGAGGCTCCATCCTCAGAGCTTATGATTTAGAAATTCTGGAACGGGGTTTAGGAATCTCCATTTTAACAAGCACCCTAGGTAATCCTGATATAGGTGGTCTTTGGACTACTTACTGTAGATTAGAATGCCAAAAAACATGAAGGCAAATATTTATGCATCACCTTTTCTATATGAAGAGAAAACTAGCATATTAAATGTGACATAACCATCAAAATTACATATGAAAGGATTAGGCAGTTTACTAAGGCAATGAATTAGCCTGTACAGAGGGCAAGACATATTCAATTTTAAGCCAGAAAGTATTCTTTTTAAAACTTCAAGAAGACTGACAACTTGTTTAAAGTAAATGTGAAAGAAGAATGGCAACAGTATAGCAAAGTTTTTATGAAAAATTAGGGAAGAAATGTTGATTCAAAAGTTTGATTTGATAGTGTACTTTAATGGTTATAATAAAAATGGATGCCTTCTAGCTCTTCAGATTGCCATGTATTCATTTATATGAAATAATTTTTAGGATTCCCCTAACTCTCTATTTTCCACAAGATTGGCTTGCTAATATTTTTGTACTAATTGTGCCTTTTTTGCGCTCCTCCACCCCGCCCCAGAAATTTATGCCCTAGCATTAAAAAGGGATTACTCTAGTCTACTTCCACATCCATGTCTCAGGGAAGGTACTGCTTCTGTGTCTGACCTGACCCTTTAGGTCTCTGCAGCCTATAATTACTTTACTAACTTCTCTAAAGCTCAGAGTCTCTCATTTTTTCAAGAGCTTTAGTGATAACTAATGGAAATTATTTTACTAGTCTAATTAATGTTTTAAATTGCATAAGACGCTATTCTCTTCAACTTGGCTGCAAGAAAGTTTGCGTCCTGATCTCACTCTTAAACACATATTTATATCCGTAGCTTTACTATTTTATCTTTCCCACTTCTAATTCATGCATTTTGCTGAGTTATCTGTTAATTTTCTTTGTTAAAATTTTAATTCCCTTATCAGGACAAGGTGTCAGAAATAATGTAAAAATGTGTATATGTGTATTTGGTACTTATATCACACAAATCCCAAATCAAAAGTAAAAATTAGCCTCCTAAAATAATAGGGAAATTTCATATTCTTCTGGCTGATATATTCATTAGATTATTTGTAGTAGTACAATTTAGAGAATTAAAAATTAAAGTTCTATTATGCGATAATACAAGTGAAATTGGACATAGGTATTTTCAGCAGCAGATCATTAATTCTGTCTGACTGGCATCCTTAAGTTCTGAAAGTTAAAGTAGCTGTTTCGAAATCTTTATGGTCTTTAGACTGAACCCACACAAAAAGTCCTTGGCTTAATCAGTCTACTAAAGAGTGCAATTCTGAAAACACTTTTTTTCTTTTAAAAAATTAGATATATATGATAGACATGCACACATTTTTTACTTAGAATCTTCAAACCAAAAACTTCAGTCCTTTACTTCCATTATTATTTTCTCTTAGTTGAATAATTTTTATGAAGCAACAAAAGTGGTAAGTCATTAAACTGTGAAAACATAGTTCAGCAGAGTTCCATCTACTCTTTCTTTATTTTCATCTGATAATGATACAGCCAATCTCAGGCTGATTCTAGTAAAACGCCAATACGATACAGGAACTCTGAGCCCTGGGCATCTTAATAATCAAACTTGTCTTGATTTGTCCTTATATAACCACCTGGGGTGAAATATTGCTGTTTGAAACCTAAATATGATTTTTTATTCTTAGTTGCTGAATTTCATAGTCTTGCAGATACCAAAGCAGTACAATACCGCCTGGGAATAATGTCAGTTTTCACTTTTAAAATTTTTTTGTTGCCCCCACCCCCCCCAAATGTGGGCAACCAATTGCTGATTCATACTTTTATTACATCACAGTTGTATTACAGAAGTGCTCTTAGTTTGGTCTCCGTGTGTCTCTTGCAACTCATTTGTACATAGTCCAGAAGCTAGCAGCTGAACTTTTTTATTCCAACAGTCACCATTTTCTAACATTTCTCGAAGTCACTGTTTCATTAATATTAAGTCCAAAACTCCACAAGGTATTTAGATTCAGTGGTTTAAATCAGAGAGAAAGGATTACCATTAACTTGCCACAGGTTCATGTCACTCAACTACACTTTGCCATTCATTCTCCCACACACCAAAAATGTGAAATGATATTATTTTCCCACAGAAGACTAACAAAATACATAGCAAAGTAAGCAGCTGTAAAACATTTTTTTTTAATCAGAGAGCTGTATTTTTAAAATCTTTCATAGAACTGTGGTTCAATTTTTGAGCCTTTCCAACTTCTCATAATTTTGTGGTATTCATAATAAAGAAGGCAGATGGTTTAGTCTCTGAACATATGCTTTAAATGCCCCCTTTGCTATTTCAAAATAATGGACCAAATTTTGCCCTCAATTAGTCACAAGAAACTTTAAGGAGGATGCCTCTTGAAATCTGAGGACAGAATGTGATCCAGTGGGAATTAGACCTTTAAAAAATATATTTTCTAAACTTTCTTATGAGCTTTATTCTACTTACTATAACAAACTATATTTTTAATAAAATAGGACATAGGAAAATTCCTAACCTGTACAATATTTCATAGTACAAGGAAAAGATTAGAAGATAAAAATATAAATGCTACATATTTGTATTATAAAATTCTTATTCTCTAAAACCTGTGAGAGTCATTTGTTTTAATTTTTGTGTGTTTTCCAGATTTTCCATTTTTATTATTATTCCTATTATCATAACTATGTTTTATTGTTAAAGCATTTTGCATTTATTAATTAACTAATTTAGTCTAAAGTATGATTATGCCTTTGTTTTAAATCCATGTTTTTCATAGTTACTGCAACCCTAAAATGCTATTTTACCAGCCAATTATTCTCATTTTAGAAACAGTTTGTTGATGAAAGCACATTCCCAGGTTTTCTCATAATATGCAATGCATCCTCAGTGGATATATATATATTTTAATAATGCTGTTCACATAATCTAGCTGGACTTGTAAGAGTATCTCTGTTTCTTAATGTCTATATTTTATATATAGAATCAGCATTCATTTCCACACTTACCATATTTCTATGTATCTAAATTTATTTCTGAAAAAGCCTCTAAGCTAGTCTCTCCTGTCTTACAATGTCCACAAAACTCAGTACTATGATCGACATTACAGATAAAAAGATCACACAATTGACGATAAAGACACTTTGGTTATTAGAGAAGTCCAAAGTTTAAGTATTCCACAAAAATAATGGCCCTTTAGGAATTCTCAACAAGAATTAGCTCTGTCCTAATGTAAAACAAATTTTACTTTTAAAAATAAATGCAACAGTTGCACCCAAATGTATTTGGGGCACTATTAAGATGTGTCATAATTAACAATGTTGAAAATAACTAAAGATCTTTAAATCAAGTGATAATTTTCTACACATATCCATAAATATCTGAGCAAAACTTTTCACTGTTTTGGGGACAAACCATTTCACATTCTATTGCTGATAACGACAGACAACTTTGAGAAAACCCTCTCTCATTCTCACGTCTCTAACTTTCACAATCAATTGTAGCATTGAAACTAAATTTGCAACTTAGAAACATACCGAGCAGTATTCCAAGAAACAAGTTGTTTTAAAAAAAAACCTCACCAGACTAACAGTCATGCTTTTTCTTATCTCCCTCGGGCTTTCCCTTGTTCTTTCACTTTCCATGCACACACAATCACACTTACCTGCACACGTCTGAAACATCAGTCTATGTAATTTTTTTGAAATGTACTCTGTACCGATGCATTTTTCTGTGTTTCTTTCTAACCCTCGGGAATGCTAAGAATTTAGGAAGAGAGCCACAGCTTAAGAGAGCAATTATTTGCCAGTAAATACTCAATTTGCTTGTCCTGTGATTTTTCTTCTAACTTGCATATTCAATAATCCGTCCCTGACTGCGTCACGAGCACAAAAAGTCTTTTCTCCAAAGGAGAACACTTTCGCCAATCAACCTTCAGCCATGCCAGGGCACAGCTCGTCAGGGTGATTTGTTAGCTTTAATTAATAATTCCTCACGCTGGCCATTTTCACAAATAACGCAGTGAGACTGGGACGCTAGATGGCTATGATTCAGGCCGGTAAAACTACAGTGGAGAAGGGGTGGGGAGGGTGTGGGGAATTCAGACGCCGTTTATAAATACCTCTAATCATACTCTTTCAGTTTACAATATAGAGGACATCTCAGCTGAATTACCACGTTACGTCCACCAATTTGTATTCAGATGGAAGCCATATGCTCCTCCACTTTATCTGCTAGGGCCTCCCTGGTGCCAACACAGTCATTGGGCAAACAACATTTACAAAAGAGGTCTCTAGCCTCCGGATTGCAAAAGTTTACTGCAGGGTGAAGTTGAGAAATCAGATATATACAGCCCTTCTCAGCGAGCTTGTGTAACAGTCTGGAAACACACAAGTATGAGTTATAAGTGGCAGATTTTCTCTTATCCTGCTGTGTGATACCGAGCATTTCATTTAGCTTAAAAAAAAAAAAATCTCATACCTCATCCTCGAAACTGTTTGCAACAATGGCTGATTTGTTCATGCATTCCACGAACATTTATGGACTCCCAACTTTATGCCACACACTGGCTGAATCTTGTTTGAAAGTAAGATTTTTCCACTTAACTGACACAACCTATATATATTTTTTAATATGTACATAACAAAGCCATAAGCAGGTACTGTACAAACAAAAGTAAGGATTCATAACACTTTCTCTGTGGTTTAACTAAGTCATTAGTAATTGACAACATACTTGAGTTCCACTACACAAAAGTGATGCTCACCACAAAGAACACAGATGGATTAGAAAATGTTCCTCAAAGTGATTAAGGGCCCCAGAAACACAATGATATGTTCATAAGAAAATTAAAAAAGGTTCATAAGCACTTGAGGAACATGCAAAGACTTGAAAAAAACATTAATGTCCCTCATCTAATATACACGTAAGTGGGTGTGTATGTGACTGGAAGTGTATTAATTTATGGATACATATTTATTGAGCATCTATTCTATCTCAGGAACTGAAAAAACTGCAGATAAATAAGGCATAGCCTTTGCCTTTAAGAAATTCACAATTTAGTCACTGGACTCTAAAAGAAAAAAATACATCTCCAAACAGAAAACAATAATAAACAGCGCAGCATAAAAGTACAACTGGGGCCTCCAGAAATGCTTCATAAAGGTGGAGTGTCTAATGGAAGAGTAGTTCTAATGATAGGATGGGCTCCCTGGGGAGAGGCAAACCTTTGAACTGGTTCTAAAAGTAGAGTCAGATCCCCCGTTCTAGGGATTATGGAATTTAATGCATCATAATTTCTGATAAATGTTTCAAATAGTTAAGTATTACATAATTTAAAAATAAATTTATTAAGAAAAAATACCTCCTGAAGCAATTTTGACATCATCAGGTAAGTATGTCCCTCATCTCCAGCAGCAGCACCAACAGTGACATATATTGTCTTTCTCACTTTTCAGAGCATTTCAGATATCTCGGGCAAACAGGAAGCATATGTGAGACAGGCTGCCTTTTTGTGTTTTCTAGCTCATTTATCTTCTCTTACTATGTGCGTACTTGTACAGCTTCTGTTTTCATTGTAGCATAAGATAAATCATATCTGTGTGACTGTTAGAGGGAAAAATCTATATCCATCTAATGGTCACACATGTACCTCCAGCCACAGAATACACACTATACAGGGTGCAAATATTAAATAAGAAAAGAAATGATACTCCTAGTTGGGCACTGTGGCTCACATGCCAGTAACCTAGCATTTTCCCAGGATTGCTTAAGATCAGTACTTGAAGACCAGCCTGGCAACTTAGTGAGATCTAGTGAGATCTTGAGATCTTATCATTACCAATAAAAAAAAAAAAAAGAAAAAGAAAAAAATTAGCCAGGTGTGATGGCAGGCTCCTGTAGTCCTGGCTACTCAAGAGGCTGAGAGAAGAGGATTACTTGACCCTAGGAGTTCAAGGTTACGGTGAGCTATGCCATGCCCCTGTACTCTAGCTTGAGCAACAGCGAAAAAGTATTGCTAAATAAAGAAAAAAGAAAGAAATGATACTCCAAAACCACCTTCTTTCAGAGCCAGTATATGTTCCTGGAAACTACATAGAGTTGTTAGTGATATTAAACATTTTGCCTTATATTATATTGTACAGTGTGAGACAGTAACCAAAATTTATAATAGATTAGTAATACTTAGGTTTTTGAAGAATTTATGTAATTTATTAATCCATTCAAAACATATTTACTGAGCTCTTGCTATGTAAGTAGCACTTACGACAATTGATTTTTATTCCTGTAACACTCATACAGAATAATAGTTAATTTTTTGAGTACTTACTACATGCTAAGGACTGATCTAAGGGCTTCATTCATATTATGTCATTTAATTCTCACAAAGACATTATGAGGTAGATACTATTACCATCTCTGTTTCATAGATTATGAAATTCACAAGTAGAGAAACTAGATATACACTAAATGGATTCATTCTACATAATGATACCAGTGTGACCAATACCCACCCAACTCAGATTCATTATCATTCATTTTGTGGTTCTATAGCCACACATTTGTTTACATTCTTATTTTTAATCTGGGAAAATTCGGGTGGTTTTGAGATTAATTTGAGAATTAAATTAAGTCCTTATATCTAGTGACAGGCATGTCTCACAAAATGAGAGGACAAACTAGTGTTATATGATGTCAACAGGCTGGGTAGGCCACACTGAGAGATGAAGTGACAATGAGCTTGAGTGGGGCATGTTTTTAGGTGATAAAAATTGGCACCTCTTGGGGATGGGTCACAATTATAATAGGGACTTTATCTAACAAATGCAATCAGTGTAACCTGGTTCTTTGTACCCTCAATGAATCCCCAATAATAAAATAAATAAATAAATTAATTAATTGAAAAAATTGGCACTGTAAAACCATGTGCCATATCAATTCCCTTTTCATTACTAAAACTATATAAACTATTAGAAGGTAGTTCAGAATCTTCTACATTTTTATAAATAAAATGAGATAGTGTTTTAAAAAAGGGGAGGCATGGAGACTTTGAATCAGAAAGACTTAGGTCTGATTCCTAGTGTGGTCACTTACTAGCTTTATACCCTGGGTAAGTTAATTAGGTTCTCTAAAGTTCAATTTTCTTACTTCTAAGAAATGTTTTCTTGTGTATATTAAAGAAGATAAAATACTTAAGGTATACAGCTTAGAAACCAGACAAGAATCGTATAAAACAGAATATATAGTACTTGAAGTATTCAGATATTTTCCATTGCATATTTTCATTATTGATATTCATGCCATCAAGAATTGGTCTTAAAACCAAAGAGCAAAAATATCAGTTGTAAATATCTCTGTTGTAAACACTATAGCTTGCTTACTATAAGAAGGTTGTAATGTAATTTTATTTTTTTTAACTTCAGAGTGTTATGGGGGTGGGTATACATGTTTTGGTTCCATGAATTGCTTTTGTAAAAGTTTGAGTCAAAGTGTAAGTATGCCCATTACCTGAATAGTATGTGTTGTACTCATTAGGAGTGAATTTATCCCACCCCCTGCCCAGTCCCACATGCTTCCATTCCATTGAGTTTTATGTGCACATGAGTGTTGATTGACTAGTTCCAATATAATAGTGAGTATATGTGGTGTTTGTTTTCATTCTTGTGACTTAGAAGGATGGTTTCCAGTTCCACCCAGGTTGCTAAAAAAGGTATTAGTTTACCATTTTTTATGGCTGAGTAGTATTCCATGATATACATATACCACATTTATAACCACTCAGGTATTGATGGGCACCTGGGGTTATTCCACATATTTGATATGATGAATTGCGTTGCATTAACATTAAAGTACATATGTATTTTTGATTAAATGTCTTCTTTTCCTTTGGATAGATACCTAATAATGGGATTGCTAGATCAAATTATAGGTCTACTTTTAGTTCTTTGAGTAGTATGGTATCTCCATACTACTTTCCATAGAGACTATACTAGTTTGAAGTACCACCAAAAGTATGTAGGTGTTCCTTTCTCTTTGCATCCATCCACCCATCTGTTGCTTTGTGACTTTTTGAAGAAAAAGTCATTCTCACTGGAGTTAGGTGATATACCATTTCAGTTTTGATTTACACTTCCCCAATGGTTAGAGACTGAGCATTTTTCATATGTTTATTGGCCATTAGTCTATCTTCTTTTGAAAAGCTCCTGTTTATGTCTTTTGTCCATTCTTTAATGGGGTTGTTTGATTTATTTTTCTTGCTGATTTGCTTAGGTTCTTTGTAGATTCCGGTTTTAGCCCTTTATCAGATGTATAGCATGCAAATATTTTCTCTCTATTGATTGTTTCCTTGGCTGTACAGAAGCTTTTTAATTTAATCAATTGCCTTTTGTTAATTTCTGTTGTTGCTGTGATTGTCTTTGGGGTCTTCTTCAAAATCCTTTGCCTAGACTGATGTCTATAAGAGTTTTTCCAACATTTTCTTCTAGCATTCTTATAGGGTAGTTTCATGCCTTACGTTTAAGATTTTCAGCGCTAAAGCTTAACATATACTACTAAGATTTACTATTTTGGATCAAATGGCACATATATCATCTCAGCCTTCCTTAGGAAATAAATGTAAATGTAAATAAAGCAAATTAGACTTGTCACCTGGTAGGTTTTCCTTTGAAGACGTTAATAATATAGCTGAAATGGTTGTGTTTAAGTAAACAGAGCTGACGAGACAAAATACAGGTAGATGACACAGGAAATTGGCTAGTTAATAACAACACAATTTTTATTTTTCCAAGTGATATATATGATACTACATTTTATTTAATGAAGATGTAAAAGATTATTTGGGACTCACTGGGGAAACCTCCACTCAATACCATCATTTGCTCTCCTGAGGTAACACCATGCTGCTAACTTCACTGTTAACTACCAGTGTTTCTCTAATTCCATGCACTCTAATGCCCTCTTCACATTCTTTTTTCTCTTTTGACATTGATATTGACAGTGTCCAGACATTTCAAATTCTTCTTTTTTTTTGAGACAGAATCTTGCTCTGTTACCCTAGGTAGAATGCAGTGGTGTTAGAGCTCATTGCAACCTCTTCAGCTTCCCAAGTAGATGGAATTACAGGCCTGTGCCACTATGTCCAGCTAATTTTTTCTGTTTCTAGTTTTAAAAACAGTGTCTAACTCTTGCTCAGGCTGTTGTTGAACTTTTGAGCTCAAGCAATCATCCCTCCTAGGCCTCCCAGAATTCTAGGATTATAAGTGTGAGCCACCATGCCTGGCCCCAATCCAATTCTTGATCTAAACTATGAAGCATATACACATGGAAAACAACATTTATTTATGGTGATACATCGGGTTCTAGATGACATGGAAGTATTTCTTCCTGGAGGGGTTGAGGAGCTTTAAGGAGGCTCTTTTCATTTTCCTGAAGGTGTATGTAAAGCTTTTCCATTGAGATTTCTTTTGGGATAAGGGATTGCCTGGTGACCCGGGGTGAGATCAAGTTTGTGTGGGAAAACAAGTAGATGACTTGAAGGCATCGGGACTGAACCACATGAACCTGAGTAGAATTTCCTGGGCAGCCAGAGTTTTCTAGAATCTGCTTATTTTGCAGTTGGAAACTCTAATTAGAACTTAAAAGTATGGAAGCCCACCTCATGTGCCTTTCTCCAAGATGCCTAGATTGGTTACAATAACTTAGTAAACTTCTGGCCTGATTGGATCTGTCCTTCCTTACCAGTTATCTGGGTCCCTATCTTTTCATAGAGAAAACTTGTCCTCTGTTTGAAAATGATGACGAGCAGAAGTTATTACAGAGACATTTCAAAGCAGATGCTATTTTTATCATCCTTTCCCAAATAAATTCTATATACCTTACAATTTCTAAATGTATATATTTTCACATACATATATAAATACCTAACTCCTAAAAATATTTTACTTAGTGATCCCTAGATAATGAAGGAAGAAAAATGTGATTTAATCCCAGTTTAAAATTTAGATTTCTGTCTAAACAAGAATTTTAGAAATCGAATCTTCTAAAAATTGTTAAGTTGTGATCAATATATTTGGTTGAGGTCTAAAAACCTAAAATGATTTCTAAATTCCCTGTTCCTTGGGGCATTACTTTCTCAGTGAAAATCTTCAACCTTCACATTTTCTAAAGGAGAAAAATTGTTCCTTGTCAGAAAACTAGTCATGGCCAGTTCACAGAGTGAAGAAGTTGCAGATTATATCAGCTTTCCTGTGACCTTGATATGTGATTTGCCAAAAGTCACTTAATATCTTGCTATGTTTCAGTTTTTTGTCTTTTTATCTCTGATACCTAAATGATATTATTAAGATAATATGGATCAAGTATTTTGATCATCTCATAGAACATATGCTAAAGCTTTAAATCCCAGAGTATCAGAATGAAAATTTAAATGGTTAGAATGACATTAACACCTTGCACGACTTTAAATAACATATTCAGTACCTCAGTATCTTCACTTTTGGGGCTATTAAATGGGTATGGTCATCTTCACATTTAGTTTATTGGAATGAACAGAGATTATTGGAAAATCTATTGAAAAATATTAATAAAATTTCATACATGATGATATGTTAGTTTGATTGAATCTTTGTATATGTACACATAAATCAAAGCATTACCATACCCTGTAAATATATATAATTATTTCCCAAAGATAAATAAAAAATGTTTACAATATAAACAAGCCACTGAAGCTGATTTTCAAATGTATTAAAAAATTATTTTAAAATATCAAATCATAACATGAAGTAAATTTTTCTAAGTATATTTAGATATTTATGAAGGAAGATGATTAAAAGACAGGGAGTAGTCTGCCTTTTATTTGTGGGCCTGGCTGCCTTTTATGGTAGATCCAAGACCCCAGTAACAAGAAAATAGAATGAGGAGAAGTGATTTTTAGCAGACTGCTGAATGATATACAAAATAAAATGTATTCATTAATGAGTTGGCAGAAATGTTATACATGTGCTCTCAGAACCAAAACTGTTTAAGCAGCTTTTCATACTTGGCATACCCATGTTCCCAAAGTGTCCCTTCATCACCCCTCCCACCTCTCATTTTTTGCTATTACTGCCAGGCGGAAATAATGACCAAAGGGAGGGGCAAAACCAACAGAGGCACTCACTCACCCACCCACCCTGCAGGAGCCACTCCAAGGATCAAAGAGCTGATTAGGCTATGCCTGCCAAAACCAGAACCGCAGTGGGTGATTCGTCAACCTGGTGCCCTGAGAAGCAAATGGCTACACCCTGGTCGGTCAGCACCTGGGAGGCAGGCTCCTCAACCTGCCCAGAACTGACTGTACATAGTCAGAGGACTACCTGCCCAGAACTGACTGTGCACAGTTCTTACCCATGCACAGCATTTGATTTCGACTCAATTTTGCTCTAGAACTATGTTTATTGGGTGTAAATTTGACAGAAACCGTAAAAATCACACAAAAGTTTAATTCTCATCTACTCCAATTTCATACCTTATAGTATCCTAAGGAAAACACTAACTTTCCAACATGAATGAATAAAATCTTGGGACACTAACTGACAAGATTTAATTTCTAATATTTTATCACATATGTTTCTTTAGTTTTCTGTCATGAGAAAATAATGCATTAATACCCCAAATATACAGGATCCTCATATTCACTATGTCCTTATCTGAATAAATCATGGTCAAGAACACAGAAGAGAGAAAATAAAGCCCTTGGGAAAGCATAAGAAATACCACGAATGGACTTTGTCACCCAAATTTATCTTTACTTATTATGGGGGCTCAAACTTGGAACCAGTTTATACTTTCTTAATGAAAGTTAACATCAGCAATTTTGTACCCTCCATTCATATTAGATACGAAGGTGGAACAGTTCCAGAAGAAAGGACAATATATCTGTAATGAATGATCACTCAGAATCTCAGAATGAAGAGGAGATGGAGGAGGTGAGAGAGGTATATAGTATATACTCCATAGCCTTCAAGCACGTCTGTAATTAAGTCTTGCAGAAATAAATGTAGTGGAGCTCTGAACAAAACAGTGTGTATTATTTTGGGTTGAGTTGTGTCCCCCTTTAAATACATATGTTGGAAGTCCTAAACCCTAGTACCTCAAAATATGACTTTATTTGCAAATATGGTCTTTACAGATCTAATTAGTAAAGATGAGTTCATACAGGAGTAGGGTGGGACCTTAATCAGACATGACACATGTCCCTTTGAGAGGGGAGATTTGGACAAAGGCCCATGCACACACACCCCTACGTAGAGAACACTACTTAAAGACAAAAGCAGAAATCAGGCAGATGCTTCCATAAGCCAAAGAATTCAAAGATTTCCAGCAAACCTCCAGAAGCTAAGTGAGAGGCATAAAACAGATTTTCTCTCATGGCCCTGAGCAGTATCTAAACCTTTTAACACCTTGATTTTGAACTTCTCACCTACTTTGTGGTACTTGTTATGGAAGCCCTAGGAACCTAATACAATAATGATGAGCGAGGAATTATCATGTCAAATTCAGAACACTTTAAGAAGGTTGAAAAACATACGATTCCTTGCAGAAGGTATAATCAATATGCTTTAAAATACATAAAACATCTGGGTTTTAGCCTTCATATGAAAGCTATAGATTAGCTTCATAGTAGGACTGAGTACATTGGATACTTTTTCTTCCATTCTTGAGATACTTTGCTAAGAAGAAAATGTTCTAGCTCCATCCATGTAAACACAAAAGAGGTAAAGTCTCCATCTTTCTTTAAGGCTGCATAGTATTCCATGGTATACATGTACCACGATTTATTAATCCATTCGTGGGTCGATGGGCACTTGGGCTTCTTCCATAACTTAGCAATTATGAATTGGGCTGCAATAAACATTCCAGTACAGATATCTTTACTGTGATGTGATTTTTGGTCTTCTGGATATATACCTAGTAAAGGAATTATAGGATCAAATGGCAAATCTATTTTTAGATCTCTAAGTATTCTCCAAACATCCTTCCAAAAGGAA
>CAUYRH010034288.1:0-12278 GCA_963574655.1 Perodicticus potto
AGAATACTGAGGTTCTCATGACACATTAGCAATATGTAGTGGTCCAGCGCACACAGCTGGTGAGGGGAGAGTCAGAATTCAAACTCAGACTTGTCTGATTCTGTAACCCTTGTTTTCAACTTCTTGCTACCTTGTCTCTGCAAGATAGAGAAAGTTACTAGGGGTATCTTAAAGAAAATAGTATTGCTTAAAAAATATTTCTTAATAAGTCAGACTTATTTTATTTTATTTTATTTTTTTATTGACAGAGTCTCACTATGTCACCCTTGGTAGAATGCTGTGGCTTCAGAGCTCACAGCAAACTCAGACTCTTAGGCTTAAGTGATTCTCTTGCCTCAGCCTCTCAAGTAGCTGGGACTACAGGTGCCCACCACAGTGCCCGGCTATTTTTTGTTGCAGTCGTCATTGTTGTTTAGCTGGCCCAGGCTGGTTTTGAACCTGTCAGCCTCGGTGTATGTGGTTGGTGTCTTAACCATAGTGCTATGGGCACTGAGCCAAGTCAGACTCATTTAGGAAGTTCCCATCTAGTTATTACTAATTGAGGAGGAGCTTATCTGAGGGATGTAATTACCATCCTGCCTTTCCTGCTCTTGCAAACGGTAGGTGGTAGGGGAGCGGGGCATGGGATATTGATTAAAATTTTCAAGGACAGTGGAGTCTACTTTGAGTCTACTCTACTTAGAGTCTACTTTGCTGTATAGTCACATGGACAATACCTCCAGGTCCATGGGCAGTTCTTGTCCAAACTGCACTGTCTTGGCAGCTTCTATCACTGCAGCTTGATCCCGATAGGCAGGAATCATGTTGTACTTGAAATTCAGCTCATCTATGGGCAAATTATATTTCCGAGCATGATTTTGAAGAGTTCCTGTACATAAGAAAACCAGAAAACTGGGTCCTCCAAACAACACTGCTACTTCGTAAACACTGGCCTTCATCACCCCATCCGGGCTGGCCTAGTGTTAGAGTGTCCTCTCCATAAAGAAGACCCAGCTGTTAACACCTTGATCTGAGTTAGCTCACAGAGACAGAAAGCCTGTGGGTCACGTGAGAGGTAAGGACCCAAGGAGTGTATAGGTTCTGGCCGTGGGTAGGAAGAGAGGGAAGGAGGCCGAGGCCGAAGCACATTTCCCTGAAGCGAGGGGGCAAAACTGTGAGGAAGTTTTAGGGCCCAGTCTCACAACTGCAGGATCTTATCTAACTTGTTTTAGCTGGGCTGTTCATTAGAGATTAAGAATGAGACAGATTAAGGCCCAGGCTAATTAGTCTCTAGTAGCCCAAAGACCTTGTTCCCCTCTGGGGCTTTCTTGCCAGCTTCTCCACGGGTTGATAGAGGAACATCAAGAGTATTTCTGAGAGGTAAGGAAGCTGATCAGAGCTGGAGCCTGAGCTGGGGAAGAGCGTTGGTGCCCTCGAGCATGGGTCACACCAGGAACTGAAGCACACCATGCATTCACAGAGGCGGGAGTGCCTGCACTTAAGGAATCTGAGGGGACAGGGGTTAGGTTGCTGGGGAATATTGGCTATTTCTGTTATTTTCTCCCCAAAGGCAAGGAAGAGAGAGATGTCGCCAGGCTGCCCTATGACCAGTAGTCCCATTGTTAGGCCATTAGCCCCCATGCCTTCTCAGCTCCTAGAAGCCCTGTGTACACCAAATTGTAATCTTCCCATGGGGATTTTCCCAGGGAAATGACCAGTACCTGTTAGAAATCCTTGAGGAAAGAAGAAACCAGAGATCCAGTAGGATTTGGGCTGTCCTCTTTTGAGCCACAACTGAAGAAGAAACATCATATCATGATATACTCTGATACTTTGTTTTTGACATGGACACTTTGTTTTCTAAATCAAAGTCTTACTTTGAAGGGCCTCTCAGGGGGCAAAGTCTAAACAGCCTGAGTTAGTCACCACCCCCAATTTGCTGCCCTCTGTTCCCTTCCCTAGCCACCAGCCCCATGACTGCAAACCCATAATCTGGTTGTTATAGGGCGTAGGTAAGAGGGAGATGGCAGTAAAGTCACAATGCTTTTTGGATCCATATCATATTGGGTAGTACTGCATAATGGGGTCCCATGAGCTATAGCTGAAACCCCAAGGATGGCCTGGAATTAACATGGAATGTGGGGATGAGGGCCTACGGCAAATGACATAATCAGTGTATGACTTTCAAAGTGATAACCTTTTGGAAGCTTCTGTTTCTCTGGGCTCAGACTATCAACAGTTGTCAGTCAGAGCTTCCTAGAGACTTTAAGCCCCTATACTGTCAGACTCATTCAAACCCCAAAGAAGCAAATTTTCTTACATCTACAAATGCAGTTCTCAGAATAAGGTCTTTGACCCATGATCCCAGTGGCTTCAGAGATGGGTAGGCTGTGTTGGACCAGAGAGAGGGAACCTGATTGTTGAGGAAACTGTTATACACTTTTTCCATTTCTTCAGACATCACCACAAATCCAGCAATGGCTTTGTCAAGTGTTTCTAGAGAAATCTGAAAGAACAAGAAAAGGATTGTTATCCTTACAGACGTAATTATCAGATGCTAATGACATTCATTCATGGCAGAATGAGTGGTTGAAGGCCTGCTTGCTGAGTTTCATCTTCTCTATACACCATCTGTTGGGCCATACTCTCTAATATTCTATGCATTTTTATAGCACATGACCATAGGGTGTAACGCTTGGGGGATGGGAGTTCAGGCAGTTAATAGCAGAATCTAGCACAGTGGAAAGAAACAAAGGAGAAATGTCCCTGAAGTCTGGAGAAAGGCTGCAGGAAATGTCACTGTCCAACTCTCCTCCAAGCCAAAGGAAAAACAGACCTGATAGTGATTTGGGAATCACAGGTGTGGAGAGTTGAGGTGGGGGTAAGAACCACCTCATGCCACTGGCCAGCTCTGCCCAGGGCATGTCCCCCGTTCCCAGAGTTAGAGCAGAAAGGTGAGATTTTTTAGATGAGACCAATCTTTTGGCTGATGTCAGGGGTTCTTCTTGCACTGGAAATACTTCCTTAAACATAGCCCTTTTCCACTCTGCCTCTCGACATAAGATAGCAGCAGGCAGTAGTCCTGGGAGATTCTGGGCTGGCAGCAGAGCAAAGGGTGATATTTGCCAACATCTAAAACACAGGGAAGCATATAGATAGGTTATTGCTCTCATGGGGTTCCAGTTTTGTGAAAACTGCCATATAATGGGAAAATATAATAGGAAGATATTGGCGGCAAGATCTATGTTGATTAAACAACTAAATGAGTCTTGGGACCACGTGCGCATAGTTCTAGTGGCAGGGAATGTGCAGATGAAACAAGGCTAGTCAAGTCATCTTTTCATTCTTTTGTAAATCTATTCCTTGGTCCCCCCCTCCTCTTGCCTCTTTTCATAAGAGGCAGTGGTGAAAAAAGAAGAGTATAAATTCAACATGTTGAAATTCTGAAGAACCTCTTGTGGCAGAGTGTAGGAAGGAGGCCTCAGCCAGGGCCAAGAACAGACTGCATCTTAGACATCAGAAGTGGAAAAAGTTAGCAGAGACTTATCTAAAATGCAGGGAGAACCATCAAATGAGAGATGGAAGGATAAGACCTTCCAGGACCTTCAAGTTCTGCTTAAAGAAGGAGAGGGTCACAGTACAGTTGGTTCTTCTACAGGTGTGTTAAATGGGAGAGAGAGCACTTCAAATGCTTTCCTTTTCTGGCAGCTAGAAGCCTAAGTAACAGGTGGCTTTGTCACTCCCAGGGCTGCCCCATCTCAAGTTCTGTAATTACCTGGGCAAGAGTGAGCTCCTAGGATGGCTGCTCCTGCGCTCCCTGGGTGCTGTCACTTTTTCTTGGCTTTTTTGTTGCCACTATGGTGCTGGCTGGCTGTTCCCAAGGGGAAATGAAGGCAAGGTTGGAAACAAAGCCAGGGCAGGGCGGGACTAGGCCTTGAGGTCTAGGACTAGAGGACAAGGTGGGTCCCTAGTGCAGGCTGTGCATGGGTGAGAGCCCTTCCTCCGATGGGGGTCTGGGCTGTGATTCCTGATGGCCCTGCAGGTTGGCTTTCCCAGGCTCCTCTCCTTATCCTTTTATTAGGCGAATTTCTTTGTTAGTGGTAGAGTTTGTTTGACTTGAAGAAGTGACTATGGGGAGACCCGAGACCCACTTTCATTCACTTGTATAGTCAAACATTCATGGAAGATTTAGTATGTCAGTTACTAAAGAAAGAGAACTGACTAATATACCAGTTCTGTTCTTTTTAAGTTTTTTGTCAGAGTAGACATATTCATAGGAAGATAATTACAAAAACATGTAGTACAGTGATGGACACAGATACCTAAAATTATGAAGCCCCGAGGAGGGTTCCTAAGTCATCTGGTGGTAAAGGGAAGGGCTGTTGTTCCAGAAAGATGTTATGGAGGGAGTGATGTTTGGACTTGCCTATCTTTAAGTAGGTGAAAAGTCATGATGTAGAAAAGGCAAGAGATGGGTAGCATCCATCTCTTCTTCTCAGAATAATGGGTGTTATTATTCTGGGTGTTAGCTGGGCACATAGCACTCCAACTAGAAGCTGCGTTTCCCAGCCACCCGTGTAGCTGTCGTGTGGCCATGTGACCAGGTTTTGGTTAATGGGATATAAGAAGAAATAATATCAATTGCTTCCGGATCACATTTTTATAAGAAAGCTGTCTTTTCTTGGCCCTCTCTTTTCTACTTTCCACTGGCTGGCAAAAAAGGATATTAGAACAGCTGCCTTGTACCTAGAGATGGAAGTTTTCTGTTGAAGCTGGAGGATCCAACTTGCTCATTACCTGGATGAGCTCCTCAAGCAGGATGAACTACCTGGCCTAGACAGGGCTTCCTCTGGGATGTTAGTGGAGAGTAAAGGGAGTGTCTATCTTGGTTTGGACTGTATTATGGGGGTCTTTATCATAGCAGCTTACTCTGTACTCTGATTCATTTGATGTAGAAGGTGATAAGCCCGAGTCTGGCTACCTGGCCTGCTGACCTTGGTGCATACCTGACTAGATGCCAAAGTTCCAAAGTGAGGACTTCACATATTCAGCTGACCCAGGGCCCATCTAATCAGCAAGGCTCGGTGTTGCCAGCCAATCAGCAATGTTTGCAGACTTTGCTTTCCTAATAGGGGACAGAAATGGTCTTTGGCTTTAAAGGATGGCCCAGTTCTCCCTCAATCTTATCCCAATCTTGACTCTGGACTACGAATTTGGTGCCCTGCTTAACAGTAACACTTTTCCTATTAATGTTCAATACTTGCTCTCTAATAGCTCAAATTTTTCTTTTATCAAAGTTTTGCACAAAGAAACTAGGAAGTCCTTTGACTATCATTATAAATCAAGTCGATACAGAGAGAAAGTGTCTGTGAACCTAAGGCAAAGGGTCAAAGAGTTGTTTGCCAATTTTAGTTGCATTGAAATCATGGGGTGAGATAGATGTTCTCCCAGGCCCCACCTCAAGAAACCTGAACTCAGCAGGTCTGGAGTGGGGTCAAAGGATCCGTGTTTTGAACACACACCATAGGGGATTCTAATGTAGGCATTTTGTGGCCCACACATGGAGAAATTCTGGTTTTCATAGTCTTGCTTAACAACATTACTGAATACATACTAGACATCAGGAACAAGCACTGCTTCACTGTTCATGAAGTGCCTTGATTCCCGATCAATTTCTAGTGCATCAGTGATAATTCTGAGGGTGTAAATTAGGATAGGAGGAGACTGAGGACTTGTAATGTTATGTATTCACTCTATCATTATTAGAAAACGGGAATATAGACCTGTCGGAGGAGGATATATTGAATTTTAGATAAGCTGCGTTTGAAGAGTTGGTAGTGTATCTAAAAGGAAAAGTTGAAGTGATGAAAAGGGAAAATTCTAAGCACACTCATATCACTGTACAGTTCTCTACAAAGCTCTGACACCCAGTAGCAATGCTGGACGGGAGCTCTCATACGTGGATTAGCTTCAGCAGGTTGTTAAACCGATCCACTTCCTGTCCAAGAACCGTGGTCAAGGAGTTCAAGCGTCCCTGGGGATCCTTGATGAAAAGGCTCTCAGAAGCACCCTCCATTTCCAATTTTTCTGAAACACAAAGAGCCAATTCCTCAGGCCAGTCATTACTGATTTCTGGTCTCGGAACATTACTTCCATAATGTGCTTATCTTCACATTTTTCTAAAGCCAGTTTCTCTCATTATTTACATTAGATACACAGGGCTTAAATGTGACAAAATTTCTCCAATTTAGAACACTTTAGTGATTAACCTGTATTTATGTAGGAGTGATCACAGAAAATCAGGCTTAAATTTATGCACATGAATCAGGGAATATATCTATATATATACACATATATATGCCTGCAAATATGTATTTTTTTAAATCTTTTTAAAATATTTATTTATTTATTTTTTATTAAATCATAGCTGTGTACATTAGTGCAATCAAGGGGTACGATGTGCTGGTTTCATATACAATCTGAAATATTTTCATCAAACTGTTTAACATAGCCTTCATGGCATTTCCTTAGTTATTGATTTGTTTTTTTAAAATAATAAACAAGTGCATTTCAAAAAAAAAAAAAAAAAAGAAAATCAGAGGTATAAGAATGTGGCCCTTCCAGGGATTTCCCGGTCTCCATCACCCAGGACCATCTGTGATGATTTTTCTACTTGGAGCCTATAAGTTTCTCTGCACTCTGTGGAATCCACAATATCTAGATCCTCCCAGGATTTCTGCAATAGCATCTCCCTTTTCCTTCTTTACAAGGTTTTTGTTTCTAGTACTTATCTTAAACATTGTCATTGTCATTAAATTTTAAGACTTTTAAATTTTTGAAGGCAAAAAGTGAAAACCAAGTAAACACATGTATATATGTAAAAATCATTATCTCAATTATTCTCAGATTAATAACAATTCATTCCAGTTAATTCATTTTATTCATTTTAAAAAATTGTTTACTATGTGATACTTACTGTACAAGCTACTGGGAACATCAGAAATTAAAAGATTACCCATTCACAAGAGACTTACATGGTACTGAAAGGGTACAAATGTATATGAATAAAGATCATATACAGCATGGTAAGTGAAATGATGAAAATATACACATAAAGGAAGACCTAATCCCAATGAGAAGTGGATAAAGAACAAGCAAGATAGTGAGTGAAGAGTTCAAATCAACATTTTATTGAGTGCTTGCCATCAGGAAACTTATATTTATCATTGGTTTTAAAATAACGGACTGAATGAAAGCAAAATAATTTTTAAAATGACAAAAGAATTTGTCTCCCTTCCAGGGAGGTCCCTGGCTCCATCCCCCAGGACCATCAGTGTGGATTCTTCTACCTGGGCCTTTAAGTTTGTCTGTGCTCCAGGCAATCCACAATATCTGCATCCTCCAATGGTTTATACAACAGAAACTCCCTTTTCCTGATTATTAGAGAAAAGGCTTTGTAGGCTACCTCCCATACTTTGAAGCACTACTAGCATGAGCATATCCATGACAAACTTGAAACTGAAATAGCTTGTTTAACTGAGATCAAAAAGTTTCTCTCTGTGATTGTAGGAGGATGTCACAACACCTTTACATTAATAGGGACAGTGACAAGAGCCATAGTTGTGCAGAAAGGATAAGTGCACTGACACAGACCAGGGCACACAGACGTGAATGTTAGCATGCAGAGTCAGGAAATCTTGAGACAAGTGGATATATTTTGTCATGCCAGGCAATACCTGGAAACTTGAGGTCACAGTGGGAGACAGAGTGAAAGTGAAGGAAGGAGTGACTGTCACACAGAGAGGTATGATGAGTGTGAAACGCACAGTGACAAGGTGTCAGAAGAGAGATAAGAGAGGGAGGACTCCTTGTAAAGAGCTGAGAGGAGAGAGAAATATACAAAGTTGCCTTGCGAAGGAAGGAGACACACAGAGACTAGGGTTGGTGGGATAGATGGACACCAACAGACATAGAGCTGAAGGGGCTGAGAGAGAAACAGAGACTTTTCTTCTGGGAAGGAGAGACAGATAAGATGGTGGGCTAAAACAGATCCAGGGAGAGTAAGGGAAGGCAGAAAGAGACACAGAGGGAGGTGTTGTGCTAAGACAAACAGAGATCCTTATCAGGTAGAGAGGGTCCCAGAGGGTTCATTGTTGCTACAGGAACCAGACACAGTCTTCCCAGAGGACAGAAATACACAAATAGGCCATGAGGGGATGGAGACAACAGTATGAACACACTACATTTTGGGATGTTTATATGAACACACACACAGCACCCAACCTCAGAACTGCCTGTGCCTTTGGAATCAAGTCCTTGGGCCCTTAGTCTGGGGTGGGTCCAGGCCCAAGCAGTGGCCCTGATTTCTACAAGGTATGTTCAGAGTTAGCTGTGTGTGGCTTGTCATCCCTTCAGGACTCTTGGCATGTCTAACCAGGCCTTTTTCCACTGAGCACCCAGACAGATAAGGTCTACCTGACCCACAATTTACCCTGGGGGGGTCCATGGACACAAAAGCTCCCTGGACACTTGGAAAGGAAATGCCATTCGTAGGACTATGAAAAATATAATCTGTGGACACTTGGAAAGGAAATGCCATTCCTAGGACTGTGATTGAAAGAAGAATAGCAAGCATGAGCCAGGCCAAGGACACCCAGTGTGGTCCATTGACTGCTCTGTTGGGGCTCCTCTCTGTGCCCACTGATAGGTGGCAGGATCTGCCAAGACTACCTCACAACAGGGAAAGCAGTGTCTCCTCCCTGCCCACCCTGTCAAGCAGAAGATCAGAGAAGAGGAATATGGGTCAAAAAGTGAGTAAGGTAATCAAACACAAGAGAGGGAGAGAGAAAGTGGCATGATGTTTACCCAAGGAGATATTTGTCTTGCACTGAGACTAGGACAAATACCTTCAGCCCATGTTTGAAGTGTTCACCCAGTACTATGGAAATCTTGAGCCTTTAACATTATAATGCACACTAGGGTTTTTCGGAAATGGCTCCTTGCAGGTGGGATAACCCCTTAAAGTCCACAGCCCACCAGGAGGAAAACTTGTGTCCCCTTTGCTTCCTCTTCTAGATGCTTCCCTGTTCTTTCCCAAGATACACATGAAGAACTTTCCTTCACTTACCCCTTCTAACTTAACATAGATGTCTGTTCCTTTCAGAATGACTCCTGACCAGCATGTTCACATGGGAGTCAGTCATTCCATGATGTGCCACAATTCGGGCAACCCTTTTTCAGCAGGGGAGGCAGGGTAGAAGGCATACAACTGGCTCCATGTCCCATGGGCAGAATTCCATGCTTTCTGAGCCTGGAATCCTCATCCTCGGAGGGCCCTCTTACAGGGCCCACCGCTAGCATGTGCCTCTAAACCCAGCCCCTTTCTTGCCACCTCTGCTTGTGGACATGTGCATATTGAGACACAAGGACACATGTGTACAAGGAGGCATGAGGAACCATGCCTCAATGAAGGAGCTGCCTCTTCCCTGCAGCTCTCCTTGGCATTATCCTCAGACATAGAAAGCCAGGGGCCCTTTTCTCACTCACACTGTTACTCTCCAATCCTACAATCAACTACATCACACTTGTACTTCTATACAAAAGCTATGAGGAATGCTGGCCTCAATGCTTGCTGTGCCATCCAGGGACAAAGGATGAATGCAGAGCGCCCCAAAGGAACAAGATCCCATGCTTCTTCCATGGTTCACATTTGTCTTTCCTTGTGTTCTGTCAGGCCTGTGACACACTCCATGCCTTCCCAGGTAATTAGGAGATTCCAGTGATGCATGATGCCTATACAAAGGCCCTTGACTCCCAGTTCTCCACATGCAAAGTCTTTAGAGGGTCAGTCCCGGGAGCTTTATCTTTGCCTCACCTACCCAAGATACCCACCTGTGGCACAATGCCAGTCTCTATGCACACTATGCTCCTGTTGGGCCCAAGACCTCCACTTTTAGGGCTGCCCTGGATTTACACACAGATTCCCAACAAAAAATTCAAAAGTATCAGTGCTTTCATTCATCCACTGGGTCATCCCCATCCCTTTTAAGCACAGAGGAACATAGCAACACCTGGTAAACTTTATTGCCACTCCATACTAAAACATATTCTCTGTGCATTTTACACTAACAATCATTCCTCCATTCTGTCTCTTGTTTGTGAGAAACACAGAACCTTCATTGCCTGCAACCACTAAGGCCTCTCAATCCTCCATTGCTGGCATCTAGAAAGCTATGGTTCAAGCACAGGCAACACCCACAAACACACACAGAGGATATCACAAGAGAATGAGCACATACAAACTGAGACAGAGAAGAATGTGTATGAATTGAGAGGATACTGTGAGTCTCTAAATGACATGCCAACCCTGGGTTTGGATGCCCACATTCATCCCCTGGGTGGTCACATTGTTCCTTCACATTTCCACATCCTTTGCAATCACCGCTGCTGTGCTCCACAACACCCTCATTTATTACACTGTGTAGAAGTGTAGCTTTCAGCAATGAAAAAAATAAATAGCTCCAAGAGGCTTGGACTGAACCTGTGAGTTTGGCAAGTTGGCACAGCAATTCTCTAGTCAATCTATATTTGTCTGTGGGATCAAATGGGGAGATGTGGGGAGCCCCACTAAATAGATGGAAGGAACCACATCCATCCTTGGCCGGGAGGAACCACAGGGTGACTTGACATCCAGGGTAGGATCATTCAGGGAAACACACTGATACAGTCCTGCTTCCTCCTCAGTTGTTCTGAACCTTTATTGCGCTTGAACCATCAGCATGACATGTAGCTCTCTCAACTTGCCTTTCATTCAAACCCCAGCATAACCTTTGGATGCCACAGCAACCATGGTAGAGACTCACCTATTCCACTATACCCCAGACAGCAGACAAACAGGCCTCCAGGCCCAACACTGGGCTGCTCACCTGACCGCCTTGCACTTCTCTGTCATGGTTTCTCCTTTCCTTGATCCCCAGGGGATTGAGCCACAGGTCCTCAATGATGATTTAGAAGCAAAAGAATGACACTCTGTGCCCTTAAATAAGCCCACAGCCCAGAATCCTACAAATGCACTCCAGGGACTTTTGGTGACAACCAGAGTTTGCACCTCAGCATCTGGTTAGAACCTGGGCAGTTGTGGTTCAACAATCAGAAGATGAAGCTCTGGACACTGGTGTCCTTCTCCAAGCAGGGTGGTTCACGGTCATCAGCCCAGGACCACTACATCATAAAGGAACTAAATGCCTTCTACCCTAGAGAAAAGGAAATTAGGGGAGGATTGAGACTGTCCTAGGCACCAATACTGCCCTCCCCAATCATCCAAGCAGCCACATCCCACCAGCTATAGTAAGGAGATAATCCTTGGCAATCACTTCACTCTTGAAGTAGGGCTTCAGGTGGACGAAAATCTTCAAACTTCCCTGGGAAGTCTGACTTCCTTCACCTGCCAGGGAACAATGGGGGATTGCACTAAGAGGAAAGGAGACCAGTGCTGAGCATGCTGAGGTAGGTAGGCTTCTGGTGGGTGGATCACTTCTCTTTCACAGCTCTGCCCCTCAAATGTAACCACAACCACCCATGTCAGGCCAGACTCGGCCTCCCTGCACACTTGTCAACTGGTCATGAAGGCAAGCACATCTTTGTCTTCCTCTGTGACTATAGTCCATATCTGTGGGTGGTTCACTAGCTGCCTAGGTGAAGGACCTTTTCCTACTCAGGGAAAGAGGAACTAGGTGCCATGTCATATGGCAGGTCTGGAGAGCACTGACAGCATGGGAGTGTCAGACAGGGGGTTGCGCTGGGCTTCAAAATCTGATGGCTCCCATATCTTCCTCAGACCCTACCTTTTGTAAGACATACTCAGGCCACTCCTTCCTTTGGTAGCGTGTCCACCAATGCCTGCCTGCACTGATTTCTGGAGAGTTGGCTTCAAAATCAGGCCTCCAGAATCCCAGATGGCCCTGGGGTGCGGCTGCTGGACCCACTTGCTGTTATCATGATGCACCCTATTCTGCCCAGATTCTGGTTAGCATGCTCCCTGCTTCCTCCCCAGTGGGACTTCTATTGGTGAAACTAACACTGAGCCCTAGGGCGGCGCCTGTGGCTCATCAAGTAGGGCACTGGCCCCATATACCGAAGGTGGCTGGTTCATACCTGGCCTCGGCCAAACTGCAAAACAGAAAAATATCTGAATGTTGTGTTGGGTGCCTGTAGACCCATCTACTCGGGAGGCTGAGGCAATAGAATAGCCTAAGTCCATCATATTTAGTTTTCTGTGAGCTGTGTGATGCCACAGAACT
>CAUYRH010034289.1:0-11303 GCA_963574655.1 Perodicticus potto
TTATTTATTTATTTTCTTTTTTATTAAATCATAGCTGTGTACATTAGTGCAATCATGGGGTACAATGTGCTGGTTTCATATATAATCTGAAATATTTTCATCAAACTGGTTAACATAGCCTTCATGGCATTTTCTTAGTTACTGTGTTAAGACACTTATATTCTGCATTTAGTAAGTTTCACTTGTACTCTTGTAAGATGTACCGTAGGTGTGATCCCACCAATTACCCTCTCTCCACCCATCCTCCCCTCTTCCCTCCCGTCCCTTGCCCTTTCCCTATATTCTTTATTTTTTATTTTTTTTTATCTTTTTGAGACAGAGGCTCAAGCTGTCACCCTGGAGAGAGTGCCGTGCATCAAAGCTCACAGCAACCTCCAATTCCTGGGCTCAAGCGAGTCTCCTGCCTCCGCCTCCCAAGTAGCTGGGACTACAGGCACCCGCCACAATGCCCAGCCATTTTTGTTTTTTTTTTTTGGTTGCAGCCGTCATTGTTGTTTGGTGGGCCCTGGCTGGATTCAAACCCACCAGCTCAGGTGTACATGGCTGGCACCTTAGCCCGTTGAGCCACAGGCGCCGAGCCGCCCTTTTCCCATATTCTTATGCTATAATTCATATGAAAGCTATAGATTAGTTTCATAGTAGGGCTGAGTACATTGGATACTTTTTTTCCCATTCTTGAGATACTCTGCTAAGAAGAATATGTTCCAGCTCCATCCATGTAAAACATAAAAGAGGTAAAGTCTCCATCTTTCTTTAAGGCTGCATAGTATTCCATGGTGTACATATACCACAATTTATTGATCCACTCACGGGTCGATGGGCACTTGGGCTTCTTCCATGACTTAGCAATTATGAATTGGGCTGCAATAAACATTCTGGTACATATATCTTTGTTATAATGTGATTTTTTGTCCTCTGGATATATACCTAGTAGAGGAATTGTAGGATTGAATGGCAGGTCTATTTTTAGATCTCTAAGTGTTCTCCAAACATCTTTCTAAAAGAAACGTATTAGTTTGCATTCCCACCAGCAACATAGAAGTGTTCCCTTTTCTCCACATCCACATCTCTGGTTTTGGGATTTTGTGATGCGAGCTAATCTTACTGGAGTTAAATGATATCTCAAAATAGTTTTGATTTGCATTTCTCTGATGATTAAGGGTGATGAGCATTTTTTCTTGTGTCTGTAGGCTGTGTACCTGTCTTCTTCAGAGAAGTTTCTCTTCAAGTCCCTTGCCCACTCTGAGATGGGATCACTTGTTCTTTTCTTGCTGATACGTTTGAGTTCCCTATGTATTCTGGTTATTAAATCTTTATCGGAAACATAACCTGCATATATCTTCTCCCATTCTGAGGGCTGTCTGCTTGCTTTACTTACTGTGTTCTTGGCTGTGCAGAAGCTTTATAGTTTGATCAGGTCCCAGTAGTGTATTTTTGATGTTGCTTCGATTGCCCAGGGGGTCGTCCTCAGAAAATATTCGCCCAGGCCAATTTCTTCAAGTGTTTTCCCTGCACTTTCTTCTAGTATTTTTATAGTTTCATGTCTTAAGTTTAAATCTTTATTCCAGTAAGAGTGTGGGTCCAGTTTCAGTCTTCTACAGGTCGCCAGCCAGTTCACCCAGCACCATTTGTTAAATAGGGAATCTTTTCCCCACTTAATGTTTTTAAGTGGCTTACTGAAGATCAAATAACAGTAAGTAGCTGGGTTCATCTCTTGGTTCTCTATTCTATTCCATAAATCTACCTTTCTGTTTTTGGGCCAGTACCATGCTGTTTTGATCACTATCAATTTATAGTATAGTCTGAGGTCTGGTAGCGTAATTCCTTCTGCTTTGTTTTTACTGCTTAGTAATGTGTTGGCTATTTGAGTCTTTTTCTGATTCCATATAAAGCGAAGTATTATTTTTTTGAGATCTTTAAAGTATGACAGTGGAGCTTTAATAGGGATTGCATTAAAATTGTATATTGCTTTGGGTAGTATGGATATTTTAGCAATGTTGATTCTTCCCAGCCATGAGCATGGTATATTTTTCCATTTGTTAACATCTTCAGCTATTTCTTTTCTTTTCTTTTTTTTTTTTGAGACAGAGCCTCTAGCTGTCACCCTGGATAGAGTGCTGTAGCATCACAACTCATAGCAACCTCTAATTCCAGGGCTCAAGAGGGTCTTTTGCCTCCACCTCCCAAGTAGCTGGGACTATAGGCGTCCACCACAAGGCCTGGCCACTTTTTGGTTGCAGCCGTCATTGTTGTTTGGCGGGCCCAGGCTGGATTCAAGCCCACCAGCTCAGGTGTACGTGGCTGGTGCCTTAGCCCGTTGAGCCACAGGCGCCGAGTCCAGCTATTTCTTTTCTTAGAGTTTCATAGTTCTCTTTATAGAGATCTTCACATTCTTTGTTAGGTAAATTCCCAAATATTTCATCTTCTTTGGCACTACTGTGAATGGAATAGAGGCTTTGACTCTTTTTTCAGGTTGACTACTGTTGGCATATATAAAGGCTATAAATTTATGAGTGTTGACTTTGTAACTCCATTATGATTTTTTTTTTTTTTTTTGAGACAGAGTCTCACTTTGTTGCCCTCAGCAGAGTGTGTGGCATCACAGCTCGCAGCAACCTCTAATTCCTGGACTTAGGCGGTTCTCTTGCCTCAGCCTCCCAAGTAGCTGGGACCACAGGCACCCACCACAATGCCTGGCTATTTTTTTTGTGGTTGCAGTTTGGCCAGGGCTGGGTTCGAACCTGCCACCCTCAGTATATGGGGCTGCCACCCTATTCACTGAGCCACAGGCACGGCCCCCCCTTAGGATTTTTTATATTATAAAATAGAAATTTAAAAAAATAACTTTAAAATGTTAATCAGATGCTTATGTTGTTTTTTTTTTCCTGATTAACATTCAAATTCTTGGTTCTTATGACATAAAACACATAAAACACATAAAAATTTTTTTCTTAAGACAGAGTCTTTGTCACCCTTGGTAGACTGCCATGGAGTTACAGTTCACAGCAACCTCAAACTCTTGGGCTCAAGTGATTCTCTTGCCTCAGTGTTCCAAGTAGCTGAGATTACAGGCCCTGCCACAACACCCAGCTTTTTTTTTTTTTTAGAGACAGGGTGTTGCTCTTGCTCAAGCTGGTCTTAAACTCGTGACCTCAAGCAATCCACCCACCTTAGCCTCTCAGAGCGCTAGGATTATAGGGCTGAGCAACTGTGCCAACCCATTTACATGTTTTATTTATTTATTTTTTAAATTTAAGATTAATATGAGGGTACAAATGATTAGGTTAAAATGTTTGCGTTGTTAGATAAGGTCACTGTTGAGCCACAGGTGCCGAGCCTCTTTCTTTCTTTTTTGAGGTAAGAGTCTCACTATGTCACCCTCGGTAGAGTGCCATGGCGTTACAGCTCATAGCAACCTCCAACTCTTGGGTTCAAGCGATTCTCTTGCCTCAGCCTCCCGAGTAGCTGGGACTACAGGTGTCTGCCACAATGCCTGGCTATTTTTTGTTGCAGCTGTCATTGTTATTTTAGCTGGGCCAGCCTGGGTGTATGTGGCTGTTGCTGTAACCACTGTGCTACAGGTGCTGAACCTGACCTAACTTTCATAGATTGGACATGCACTACGTGTGGCTAGTTCCTTCAGATGATCACCTCTATATGTTCTCTCTTTTTTTTTTTTTTTGAAACAGAGTCTCACTTTTTGCCCTCAGTAAAGTGCTGTGATGTCACAGCTCACAGCAACATCAAACTCTTGGGATGAAGAGATTCTCTTGTCTCAACTTCTGGAGTAGCTGGGACAACGATGCCTGCCATAACTCTCTGCTATTTTTAGAGAGGGTCTCGCTCTTGCTCAGGGCTGGTTGCAAACCTGTGAGCTCAGGCGATCCATCTGCCTTGGCTTCCCAGAGAGCTAGGATTACAGGTGTGAGCCACCTCGTCAGGGCTAACCAACTCTATATGTTGACCAGTGTTTTACAGTCCCTTTTTTTTTGGAGACACAGTCTCACTTTGTTGCCTTGGGTAGAGTGCTGTGGCATCACAGATCACAGCCACCTCAACTCTTGGGCTCAAGCGATTCTCTTGCCTCAGCCTCCCAAGTAGCTGGGACTACAGGCACCCACTACAATGCCCAGCTATTTTTTATTGTTTAGCAGGCCCGGGCCAGTTTCCAAGAGGAGAATCACTTGATCAAAGGAGTTCAAGGTTACAGCTCCAGTGTATGTGGCTGGCGCCCTAAACACTGAGCTATAGGCGCTGAACCTTATAGTCCCTTGGGTGGTCAACTCTAGAGATTCTACTATATAACATATTATACTAAAAAAGGTTTTCAACATAAAACAGCAGTCACTTGTTCCAGTATAAGTTTATCTGCTTTAGTTAATTTCTACATTGTTCAATAATTTGCTTATGTTACTAGTGATTAATCGATTTTAAGCATTTTTATTTTTTATTTTATTTTATTTTTATTTTTTTTGCAGTTTTTGGCTGGGGCCAGGCTTGAACATACCACCTCCGGTGTATGGGGCCGGTGCCCTACTCCTTTAAGCCACAGGCACCACCCGATTTTAAGCATTTTTAGATGTAACGACTTCCTTTTAAGACATATCACAATTCAGTTCTTTTATATTACCCCTCATTACTTGCCTTGTTCCTCTAATGTAAGAATATTACATTTGTCTAAATACGTAAAGTGTCATGGCATGTGACTGTATTTCTGCTGAGCTAAACAAGAGACTATGCTTATGTTTCGTTTCTTGTAAAACTTTTTCTTTATTTTTTTAGAGATAGAGTCTTGCTTTGTTGGCCAAGCTGGAGTGCAGTGGCTTGATCATAACTCAGTGTAACCTTGAACTCCTGGGATCAAGTGATTCTCCTGCTTCGGCCTCCCAAAGTGCTGGATTATATACAGGCTTGAACCACCAAACCTGGCCAAAGCTTTTTATTTTTATTTGAGTAAGCAATTATCTTTTTATGTATGTATATATCCATATATATTTATTATTTTTAAATTTCAGATTAATATGAGACTACAAACAATTAGATTATAATATTTACGTTTGTTAGATAAGGTCCCTATTATAGTTATACCTCTCACCCAGGTGGTGTACTGTATACCTTATATTGTGCCCATTAGATGAGAGCACACCAACCTTTTCCTCCCCCCAACTTGAATGAAATTGAGATTTTCTCTTGTGTGGGAATGAACTAGTTCATCTACTAGCTTCGTATTGAGTACATGGATACTTGCTTTTCCATGTAATTATCTTGTTTTTTTGTTTTGAGACAGAGTCTCACTCTGTAGCCCTGGGTAGAGTGCGTGTGGTGGCGTTACAGCTCACAGTAACCTCAAACTCCTGGGCTCGAGTGATGTTCTTGCCTCAGTTTTTGAGACAAGAGTCTTACTATGTTGCCCTCGGTAGAGTGCCCTGGTGTCACAGCTTACAGAAAGCTCAAACTCTTGGGCTTAAGCGATTCTCTTGCCTCAGCCTCCCAAGTAGCTGGGACTACTGGTGTCCGCCACAACACCCAGCTAGTTTTTTATTTTTATTTTTTTTTGAGACAGAGTTTCACTTTGTTGCCCTTGGTAGAGTGCTGTGGGGTCACAGCTCACAGCAGCCTCCAGCTCTTGGGCTTAGGTGATTCTCTTGCCTCAGCCTCCCGAGTAGCTGGGACTACAGGCGCCCACCACAACTCCCGGCTATTTTTTTGTTGCAGTTTGGCTGGGGTCAAGTTTGAACCCACCACCCTTGGTATATGGGGCCAGTGCCCTACTCACTGAGCCACAGGCGCTGCCCACTTGGCTATTCTTTTGTTGTTGTTGCAGTTGTCATTGTTGCTTAGTTGGCCTGGGCCAGGTTTGAACCCGCCAGCCCTGGTGTACGTGGCCGGCACCCTAACCACTTAGCTGTAGGTGCTGAGCCAAGTTTTTGTATTTTTAGTAGAGGCAGGGTCTCCCTCTTGCTCAGGCTGGTCTCATACTTGTGAGCTCAAGCAATCCCCCTGCTTTAGCCTCCAAGAGTGCTAAGATTATGGGCATGAGCCATTCCTCCCAGGTGTGTACTTATCCTTAATGTTTTTCTAATAGTTTGGCTATAGAGAGAAATCTAACATAAAACTCATTTTACTTCTGGATTTTGAGGCAGTCAATACTTTCTAGTTCTAGGCATTGTTAAATAGTACAATGCCATTTTGATTCTTGATCTTTTATGTGTACCATATATTTCCCCTTGTCTCTGAAGCTTTTAGGACCATCTCTTTATCACTGGTATTCTGAATTTCAAGATAATCTGAGTCATTTTTTTATTCATTGCACAAACCAACCATACAGTAGCCATTTCAATTTAGAGATGCATATCCTTTAGTTTTAGAAAACTCTTATTTCTTTGATACTTTTTTCCTTTCCATTATCTCAGTTTGTTTTTTGTGAAACTCTAATAAGATGGGCGCTGGATCTGGATCTGTGTTCTTTCTTTTTTTGCTTTTTTTTTATTCTTTGAGAAAGACACAATCTGCTCATCAGCTCACTGTCACCTCTTCTATCAGAACTTTAGTTTGTAGCTTAACCGTGCTCTACCAAATTGGTTACTTCTTTGTTTTCTCATCACAAACTCTGTTTAAATCTCTAATCTGGTGATATTTCTTCTCCTATCTCTTTGTCCTTGCAGGTATACACTTTTTAAATCCTTTATTTTTCAGTTTAATGGAATTAGAGGAAAAGAGGCAAATTTAATTGGATTATTAACCTTGCTAATATTTATAGTAAGAATAAGTGGAGTTCCTAGAATATTGCAGCTTCAGAAAAGTAATTTTCTAAACTTAAATTACTGGCTTTAAAACAATAATAAAGATATAAAGAAGCCAGCTGGTATCGGGAAGAAGGCTGAGTGATAAAAGAAATGCCTAATGAACTTAAGACTTAGGATAATAAAATTATAAAATGTTAGTGTCAAAGAGATCCTGGACATAGCACACTACAAATACAAAAACAAGAGTCCCAAAGAAGTTACATGATGTTTGTATTGCCTGTGTTTTTGATGTCTCACTTAAACCCAAATTAATCTGTTGGCACCTACTGGGAAATAAGGCCCCCCACTACAAAGAAACTCCTTACTACTCTAGCCATACCAGAGGCTGTAGGAGGAGAATGGTATTTCTGGATGAATCTGCAAGCCTTAGCTTTAAGGCTTTATTCTCACAATTTCTTCTAATATTCCTAGACTTCTCAATAATTTTTTTATTTTTTTAAAATGATGCTTTTCAAAAGAAGTTACGAAAATAATAACAATTCAATGACAAATACTTAGAAAAGCAAAATATCTTACCAGTAGTTTGGGGAAAAACTGGAGTAATGCTTCTGGGTGATATGGCAGAAGGATAATTTGTAAACACTGGTGGAGGCAAAGGGAAATTCACTCCTAACGAGCCCTATGGAAATATTTAAAAGTTATTAAGAAAATATAACAAAAACTATTTATGGAGACTAATTTAAAATTTAATAGAGAAATCATGAACAGTTCTTACCAACTGCTGTAAGGCAAAAAGTGCAGCTTTCTCCTTGGCTTCATTTTCAGAGTGGCACTGTGGCCCATGTACCAGTAAGCCATTAGATAATTTTACCTGGCAAACAGTCATTGTCTAAAAAAAAGAATGTAGATGTTTATGAAGTTATCTATCTAGGAAGTTAGCCTCTTCCCCCAAAGTTTAGTCTAAACAAACAAAATAATTTCATTTGATGTTCTGAAAAAATGAATTCAAGAATTCAAAAATGGATTTTCAGTTTAAATTTTGGGTTACCACTTAAGCAAAATTTGAGACTTGTTGCTCCATCTTTTTTTTTTTTGAGACAAGAGTCTCACTCAGTTGCCATGGGGTTGAGTGCCATAGCATCATAGCTTATAGCAACCTCAAACTCTTGGGCTCAAGTGATCCCCTTGCCTCCAGAGTAGCTGGGACTACAGGCACCCAAGACAAAGACCGTCTATTTTTTAGAGATGGGGTCTCGCTCTTGCTCAGGCTGGTCTTAAACTCCTGAACTCAAGCAATCCACCCGCTCAGCCTCCCAGAGTGCTGGGATTATAGGCATGAACCATCAGGCCTGGCTGTTGCTCCATCTTTTACAAATGGAGCTTACAAAGTTTACAAAATAAAATGCTCTCTACACTAGCTGCAGAGTCAGGCATCCTGATACAAATAAATAACTGCAAAACTTTTTTCTGCACTTTGAGCTGACAAACTACAGAGTTACATATACATATAGTTTATTGGAACTCAGGCACATTCATTCTTAAAGATACTTTCACGTTATAACCATAGAGTTAAGATGTTGTGACAGAGTACACAATCATATTTCTTGAGCCAATGAAGTGGTTTCTGATGCCATAGATGTTGTGATAGAGTATACACCATATTTACTCACTTTACAGAAAAAAATGTGTTGATTCAGGCTTTACACCATCCTCTAATTAGCAGATATTTGCTAATATGAATTAAATGCCAAAATCTAAAAGAATCAGAGGTTCTGACTGATTTTATATCCATATTTATAGTTTATTTATTTTTTTTGAGACAGTCTTACTACATTGCCCTTGGTAGAGGGCTGTGGCATCACAGCTCACAGCGACCTCCAACTCTTGGGCTCCAGCGATTCTCTTGCCTCAGCCTCCCAAGCAGCTGGGACTACAGGCGCCTGTCACAACACCTGGCTATTTTTTTGCTGCAAGTTGTCACTGTTGATTTTAGCTGGCCCAAGCTGGGCTCAAACTCATCAACCTTGGTGTATGTGACTGGCTGGCGCCCTACCCACTGAGCTATAGGCACTGCCTGTAGTTTAATTTTTTTATAGTTTTATAAAACAATTTTTTTAAAATGCTGTTTTTTCAAAAGGTAGATATTTTTATATATTAGTTTTATCCTTTTACTTTCTCTAAATTTTTTATTGTGATAAAATATACATAACATAAAATTTACCATTTTCATCATCTTAAAGTGGTTTAGCAATATTAAATATATTCATAATTTTATAAACCATTATCACTATCCATTTCCACTTTTTTCATCTTACAAAACTAAAATTCTATACCAGTGTTTTTCAACTTTTTTTATCTCATGGCACACTTGAACCTATAGTTAAATCTTTGAGGTGCACTTAAATTACGTTGATCAAAAAGAAGTGAAAAAAAGAATATACTTACTGTGCTTTGAACTTCTTTCAAAAATAATGATCTTTAAAAATTTTTGCAGCACACCTACAATCCTTTCACGACCACACCATGGCACACCAGTTGAAAATCAGTGCTGTGTACTCACTAAACAACTACATGCTTTCTCCTTCTCTTAATCCCTGGCAACCACTATTCTACTGTTCAATTCTGTGATTTTTTAATTTTTTTTATTTTTATTTTTTTTGAGACAGAGCCTCAAGCTGTCACCCTAGATAGAGTGCTGTAGCATCACAGCTCACAGCAACCTCCAATTCCTAGGCTTGGCGAGTCTCCTGCCTCCACCTCCCAAGTAGCTGGGACTACAGGCGCCCGCCACAACGCCCGGCCATTTTTTGGTTGCAGCCGTTATTGTTGTTTGGCGGGTCCAGGCTGGATTCGAAACCGCCAGCTCAGGTGTACGTGGCTGGCGCCTTAGCCCGTTGAGCCATAGGCGCCGAGCCAATTCTGTGATTTTGATGGTTCTAACCACCTATACAAGTAGAATTGTACTGTAATTGTCTTTTTATGACCGGCTTATTTCACTTAGCTTAGAGCCTTCAAGGTTCATCCCTGTTGAAGCATGTTAGGTTCATCTTTGGCATCAGAAACCACTCCATTGGCTCAGCGCCTGTAGCTCAGAGGCTAGGGCGCTTGCCACATACACCAGGGCTGGCTGGTTCAAACCTGGCCAGCGCTGGCCAAACAACAATGACAACTACAACAAAAAAACAGCCAGGCATTGTGGCGGGAGAATGTTGTCCCAGCTATTTGGGAGGCTGAGGCAAGAGAATCGCTTAAGCCCAAGAGTTTGAGGTTGCTGTGAGCTATGATGCCATCACACTCTACCAAGGACAACATAGTGAGACTCTGTCTCGGGGAAAAAAAAGAAACCGATCCATTACAGTAGAACCTCTGTAGTTGATCACCTCCCTACACTGACCACCTCCTCAAGTTGACCTAATTTTCATAGACCAGACATGCATATGTATGCAGGAGTACAGCAGGCCTAGTTCCTTATGTTGACCACCTCTGTGTGTTGAACACTTTGCTATAGTCTCTTGGGTGGTCAACTTTTAGAAAGGTTCTACTGTATATGCAAAGGTTTATTTCTGGGCTTTCTATTCTATTCTTGGATTGTGATAGGGATTGCATTGCTCTGGGTAGTACTGACATCTTAACTATTAAGTCTTGTAATCAGTGAAGGCGGGATGTCTTCAGCAACATTTTATAACTTTTAGTGTACAACCTTTTTATCTCTTTCATTAAGTCTGTTCCTAAGTATTTTATTTCTTTTGATGTTTTCATAAGTGAAATTGCCTTGGTAATTTCTTTTTACAGATTGTTCACTGCTGGTGATAAAAATACAATTTTTATGTGTTAATTTTAATTTTGTATTCTGCAACTTTGCTGCATTTGTTTATTAATTCCTTTTTTTTTGAGACAGAGTCTCACTTTGACACCCTTGGTAGAATGCTGTGGCATCATAGCTCACAACAACCTCAAACTCTCGGGCTCAAGCAATTCTCTTGTTTCAGCATCCCGAGTACTTGGGACTACATATTCCTGTCACAATGCCCAGATAATTTTAGAGACAGGGGCTCGCTCTTGCTGGTCTTGAACTCCTGAGCTCAAGCAATCCACCTGCCTTGGCCCTCCAGAGTGCTAGGATTACAGTCATGAGCCACTTCGACTGGCCCTGTTTATTAGATGTGTTTTTGTGGACTTTAGGGTTTTCTACACATAAGATCCTATCAGCTACAGAGATAATTTTAATTTTTCTTTTCTGATTTGGATGTCTTTTATTTATTTATTTTTGCCTAATTGATCTGGCCAGAAACCCCAGTACAATGTTGAACAGAAAAGGCAAAAGCAGGTATCCTGGGTTTGTTCCTAATCTTAGAAGAAACTGCTTTCTACTTTAGGTGAGAATGGAGAATATGTCAAGATTAGAAGTAAAGAGGATAAAAGAGTTCCTTTCTCCCCACATCTGCACCAGCATCTGCAGTCTTGAGATTTTGTGAAATAGGCCATTCTCACTGGAGTTAGATGGTATCTCAGGGTGGTTTTAATTTGCATTTCTCTAATAATTAAGGATGATGAGCA
>CAUYRH010034294.1:0-40813 GCA_963574655.1 Perodicticus potto
GCTGAGCTGGCTAGGGTGCCAGATGTCCTGCATCAATTCTCCCTCTCCAAGTAGAAACCCCAACTGCTGTTAGGGAAAAGGGGCGAAGACTCGATCTAACTGCTTCCTGCTGGATTGGGCGATGATAGAAGGGGGCAGTTAGGGTTTCTCCGGAGGGAGAGTGATACAGGGCCTAACCTCGCCCTCTTTTCAACCATGTGGGTTTTCCAGTATTAACATGATGCTGTTTCGTCGAATTTTCTATGAGTGACACTCTTCAATTTCCGCTGAGGCATGGGTTGGACAGGCCAGTGGCAGGCCCAGAAAGGCTATGTACTCATCCACGCTGAGTCCCACTGGGCTCTGAAACATGGACACAGCAGCCAGCAGCCTGGCCATCCTGATCCTCCAGGCTCTGTAGCTGTGCATGTGTGGACAAAGGCTTTATGTCCCCAGCCTTAGTGTCTTCATTGGCAGAGGGGGGACCTCCCGGTGTCACTGACGATCATGTTAATTGCATGGTGTGAAGTGGCTGCACAGCCCTCAGGCAGCTCTGTCACATAGACTGTTTGAGCTCAGTCCCCAAGCTTTGGCATGCACTGCACTGCTTTGAGTGTGAGAAAGGTCCAGATAAGTCCATCAATTATCTGAACAGAATTCATCACTACAACTCAGGCAGGGGTGTTCAACCTGCAGCCCATGGGTCACATGCAGATTAAGTGAGGACGTTTTTGCTTACCTGTGGTACTGGATATCATGGAAATTACGCACAGAGCTTTTTTATTGCTCATCAGCTTCCCTTAGTCTCCGTGTATTTGGTGTATGACACAGAAAAACTCCTCTTCCAATGCTGCTCAGTGGAGCCAAAGGTTGGACACCCCTGGGTGGGCTGGGGCCCAGGAAATGGTCCCACAGTGCTGACTCCAGGAGCCAGGGGACCAGCAACGCCTCAGGTACAGTCCTTCCCCCATGGCTAAAGCGTCCCCTAGTCCTGGCTGGTGCGCTCCAGGCTGAGTGTGCTCACAGCACTCACAGACCAGTGTGGGAGCTCTACTGTCCCCCAAAGCTGCTGCCTCACAGACAGGGCACTGGGCTGGGATCTGCTCCACCGTAATCTTCTGGAATGGTCTCAGCCCTCCTACTGGAGCCAGGATGTTTCACTGTCCCCAGTTAGAACCGTGATGAGGCACTTCTTGGACCACTTTGCAGCAGTGAGCATGGGCACACCACGGATGAAGGCTCATCCCTGGCCAGGCGGGTGGCCCCTAACTCTGGACCTTACCCTTTCCACGTCAGTCCCCCACCCCAGCAAGCGCCCGGCCCCAAGAGAAGAAGGGGGCACCACTGCCTAGGGCACTTGAACTTCCCGGGGTACCTGCATTTTAACAGGTAATGGATACTTTAGGCAAAAACGAACCCCAGACTGTCCAAGTCCAGATGTTGGCCGTGCAGCACAGGAGGAGGCCTGGGCTCGAGGCGGCAGACCTGGGTACTTCTCTCAGCCTCAGCAGCCTTAACTCCCAAAGAGGATGACAAAATGACACATGTAGAGTCCAGTGTGTGACTAGAGGAGAAAAGACATCCCTATTCACTTCCTGATGGGCAGATCTCGGGAGGGACTCCCCCGGAACCTGCAGCAGGGTCATCATGGGGGTGAGAAGATACTGCCACACACCTTTCTGCTGAACTGGTACACAAAGATGTCATCCAGTCGAAAAGTGAGAGAAATGCATGTGTTTTAAGACCCTACTGTACATGTCTAGTAGACAGTAAATGGCAGTTACAATATTGGTAGGTTCATGTAGACCAAAAAAGTTAATAAATACTCTCTCCCTCAACCCAGGTCACAGAGTAAGCACACTTTCTAACAAAAACGGCCAGGAACTTTCCCAAAGGACAGCCATTCACCACCACCCCCCCTCACTTCAACCCAGTGCCCTCGGGAGTGGGGCCCCCATTCTGGGGCTGCCGCTGGTGAGGAGGCCCCTTCCCGGGGCTCTGTTGGCCACGTGCCACACGGGCTTCCGGGTCTGTTGTTCATCGTCCCATTTTGTTTTGAGTATCTTTTCCTATCCAGAAATGGTGGACTTTTATGCAGCGAAGTCTGAGTTTTCTTTTCTTTTATAGCCTAGAAAGGCTTCCTGTCTTCCTCAGGAAGGACTGTCCCATGGAGAGGTTATATAAACATTCTCTCTAGTTTTTTTCTCATGCTACACTGAGGGAAAGAGACTGTGTCTCCCTCTGGCCCCCCTGGCGTCCAGCCCAGGCTTGAGAGTTCTCGGCTGTCAGAAATGTCCCTGATCCTGACATCGAGTCTGGAGCATGAAGCCCCTCGGGATCACTACCTTCCCTTCTAGGCCTCAAGGCTGCCTTTCTGCCCCAGCCTGCAGCTCTGAGTGTCTGGGCCTCGCAGCTTGGTTCCACCCAGAAGCTCTCCCTAGGGACGCCGGTCTCCAGCTGGCCCCTGCTGTGCTACAGGGCTCACTGAGATGCTGCTGCCAAGTTCCTTCGTGAAGACCTGAAGGGGAATTGTTTCTCAACAACCGAGACCCGCGCTCAGGGTGTTGGGAGGTTGTGTGTGCCAGGGACCAGAAGGCACGGTGCTGGAAGGGTGCTGAGGCCCTACAGAGCCCTTCCAGGGGTTCAGAAGGCCCAGACGTGGTTAGGAATGGGCCCCTCCGTGCTGTCTCTTCGGGGATCTTGATTCATAACTCAGGACAGTGCCTCTGTTTCCACCTGAGAACGGCTACCTGACCTACGGTGGAAGGAACGGGCACTGCCAGTTTTCCAGTGACCAGATCTGCCACGCCCCAGACTGAGGTGGGTACAGAAAGTGTCTGTTCTGGAAGGGTCACTTCGAGCCTCCTATTTCTGGTCACTGTGGTCCTAAACTAATAGTTCTGTTGACCATGGCCATCTGCTGAACTTACTTCTTTTAAGCCATAAAGTCAATGTGGGTTTCCTCAAGCAGCAGGGTTTGGGGTCCGGGGTCATCACAGGAGATAGGCGGACCCGGACATGGGTGACTGATGACTTCATTACAACGCATGACGCAGAGCTCAATGACTGTGCCAGGGAGAAGGAATGGCAGCGTCTCTGGAGCTTCTGCACCTTCCTCACCCAGGGCCTTCCCAGCAGGACGGCCTTCCTTCCCACAGATGTGAGAGACAGAACTGGATTCACAGCATCACCAGGCTCTGGCTGTAACGAGCTGTTTCATAACAGGGTGTCTTTGCACTGTGCATCCATGTGTGAGAACCCAAGCACTTTCCAAAACCCATTAAAAGCCACCCTTGGACCATTACCTCTGGCCCCTCAGTAAAGGCGATAATGACTTGAGAACAACCAAGTGCAAAGCGAGGATGTGACGCTGTGAGTCAGCAGGGCTTTCTGCAGCCCCACAGCAGTGTCCCATCCCCGCTGCATCTAAGGCTCTCCCACCTAATGTTCCAACCCCAACAATCACAGCTCTGACTTAGGGCCCAGATGTCATTAGACACTATAGATATAAAATCCACAAATTCTTCGGCAACCCAGCAAGGCAGGTGCTGCCATTCCTATTTCATAGCAGAACAAAGAAAGGTGCAAAGAAGTCAAGTGCTCTGCCCCAGGTCACGGGAGCTGAGGGCAGGAAGTACAACCACCAGGATGTTCAACTTCCTGGGGATACAACAGCAGAGGAATTAAGAGCAAATAATAAAAAAAGCAATTTTTAAAGCACATACCTGACAGTTGTTCCTTGCTTCAAAGTCATTGCTTCCTGATCTTTTCTCTTGATTTAACTTCTCGTAACTCTGTCGGAGCAGGTAACAAACCAACCACTTGTATGCTGCCAGGGGGACTTCAAAAACAAGCAACAGAAAGAAACACAATAACAGCTGAGCATCTCACACTTGTCATGCATTCACCCTGGGGCAAGTGGCACTTTGAGCAGTTAGTGGGACCTGCCCATCCTCATGATGGGAAAGTGCATGAGGTGGGTCCAGTTTCACAGGCAGAGAGAGAGAGACTCAGGCACAGGGAGGTAACCATCAAGGACCCCCAGGCAGGGGTAGGCAGGGCTGAGGGTGTTTCCTGGCTCAGCCCTGACGCTGTCCTGAGTTGCACACTATCCTGGCAACCAGAGCCAGTCTAACAGCTGCCACCTCCCGTGTGAAAAGCTGCACACTCTGGCCCGTGCATCCTGTCTAGTCTGTTCCCTCGGCATCACCGAGGGTTTGCCTGGGCTTCAGGACAACTGCCAGGCAGAGAGCAGCCAGGGGGCAAGAGGAGGTACTTCTATCCACTTCACCAGGCCTTGCCCTTGGACCTCACTGGCCTGCTGGACACTGACACCACGTCTCCTGAGACCTCGCCTCATGCACAGTCCCCCCAGCAAGGCTGTATAAGGCAAGGAGGCGAGGACGCTGACAGTGGAGGGGCCAGGGCAGGGTTCAGACAGATGGGACAGTGGAGCTCCCCCTACTCGCACCTCCTCCTATGTGCTGGGACTCACTTCTGTGGGCTACCCTGTCACAGCTCATGTTGACCTCCCATAGCACTTACCAGAGACCAGGTACAGCCTCAGGGGACACTGCCAGGCAGTGCTGTCCCCCCACTGGGGAGGCAGCAGCCAAGTCCACGTTCTCACCACCTTCTCCCTGCGCACTGAGAGTCCAGCACCCAAACCTGAGGGACTTGGGGCCGCACAAACAGGGAACTTTCTGCTTGGCAGCTGCTCTCAGCTCAGACCCCCAGGGAGGTATTGGGGATCTGGCCACACTGGGTCTGGGCCTGTAGGTGGCGCTAAGGAGATCCTTCTATATCACGCAGCCCAATTCCCTGGGAAGGAGATACCCACCATTTGCAGTTCCTCCCACATCACACTATTTCTTTCCTGATAGCATTAGTGGGTCCTCACAGCACAAACGAGAAGCCGATCAAGAATCAAACCAGACCACCCCAGTCCCAGAGGGCCAAGCAGTTCTCAGTGGGGACAGCTGGGATGGAAACAGGCTTCTCCGACACCCCAGGCAGGGGACAGCCAAAGGCATCTTCCACACAGGTGCCCAGGCAAGGCCCCCCTCCCACAACCCTGGCAGGTGCAGAGCCTTGAATGGCGGCCCCCAGAGAGCTGTCCTAGTTCAGACCCCCAGAACCTGTGAGTGGGACCTTATTGGGAGAAAGGTGGCTGATGTGGCTGAGGTCAGAGTATCAAGGTGAAGTCATCCTGGATCAGGGCCAGCAGCCCCAGAACGAACACACAGGCTGCTCAGTGGCCATTCTTGAGCTTTAAATGCAGCCCTCAGGATGTTATCTGAAGCCTGAGTGGATTCCGGAACCCACGCTATTGGTACAGGCCCTCCTGATGCCCTGTCCTTGGAACCTGAGACTCTCTGCTGCCTCCCAAGCTCTTCCCAGCAGGATGGATGGGACAGCAGTGAGAAGTGGACACTGCAGTAATGTTTTCCATGGTCTGTTTACGCAGCAACAGGACCCGAGGAATGGCCCAGGCCAGGAACCACTCGTGTGGACTCCTCCTAACCACACCAGAGGTCCCTGTGTCCCACAACACATCAGCCATGGCTCAGAGTCCCTCCCAAACACTGCCCCGGGGGTCCCTCTGCGGTGGACGCTTCACTGCTATTACCCAAATTTTCCAAGCTTTTTCCACAACCAGATTTAACCCACAATGCTTAATGTCAATGACCAGTTTAGATTTTTGTTTCTGCTTTGAACAGAAACAAGCTTGATAAATGAGTTAGGTTTACCCAGCATTTTTCTTCAGAAACTCCACTTTTAATGATTTTGTGAAAAAATATATTGCATTTTTTTTTTGGAGACAAGAGTCTCAAGCTGTCACCCTGGGGAGAGTGCCGTGGTGTCAAAGCTCATAGTAACTCAAACTCTTGGGCTTAAGGGATTCGCTTGCCTCAGCCTCCAGGTAGCTGGGACTTCAGGCGCCCGCCACAATGCCCAGCTGTTTTTTGGTTATAGTTGCCATTGTTGTTTGGCAGGCCCAGGCTGGGTTTGAACCCTTATGTGGTTGGTGCCCTAGCTGCTGAGCTACAGGTGCCAAGTCAATATATTGCATTTCGATGTGTTCACAGGGATGGGAGAAGATTCCCCAACAGATGCGTGGACGCACTTGTGAGCAACAGTGACAGGGCATGTGTGCAGCTCATAGAGCTTACTCAAAAGTGAAATACTACCAAGGAAACAAACTGCTTGGGGAAATCGGCAATAATTTGGCAGTAAATTCTCAACCCCCACATACAGTTTCCTTTGTGCTCGACCTTCCTGGAGTCCTGGGTCACAAGGGTTCTTTGCTGAACCTACCAAAGGGACTCTAAGGCTCCCTCACTGCCCCTCTGCACGTGCTACTACACCTTGACCCCTTGCCCAACCCTGGACTCCCCCTGCCGTGGCTCTGGTCTCTGCCCTTGGTCTATGGCTGTTGCTTTGCCACATGCCAGCTGCTCCCCTGCCCCTTCCCACCCCAGCACTATCCGCCGTTCCTGGGGCTGCCAGCTGCCCCTGCCTCTTATGCTGGAGGCTTCTGGACATCTCAGCTCCACATGTCCAAGCCTGACCCGGGGGGCAGCCAGGACTCCCCTACTATCCACCCTCTGGTCTGATGGGTCCCTCAAGGGCTTCCAGCCCTTTAGTGTCTCTGCTGCCCACCAGGGCCATGCCTCTGGCTGGGGCTCTGGTTCCTTGCCCATGTCCCTGTACCCAGGTCCCTCTGGGTCACACTAGAGCATGCTTGGAATCTCGCCCAGACAGTGAGACTCAGGTCCTGGGACTCCCCGCATGGCAGATGCCCCACAAGGACCCATCTTGTGCTCGCTTCCTGGGAGACGTTCCTTGTCCCACTAAAGCAGAACTCACCTGGTCTTTTGTGCTCAAGGGAGTGTCAGGATGGAGACCCCCATCACACAGCAACCAACCCCCATCATGGGCACTGCAAGGTTAGGCCAGAAGGGAAACACCAAAGCCCAGCTCAAGGTCACACCGCTGGGGGCAGTGCTGACCCAAACACCTGAGCTCCAACCTCTGGGAACACATTCAGCCCGTGAGATCCACTGCTGGGTCAGGTAACCTCGCTACTCAAGCCACATGACCCCACATGACCTCACTGCCCCATGTGACCTCATGCTTTCATCACGGGATCTCGCTGCCTATATACATGGCTGTCAGTGGTAAACATTGTCATTTGCTATTAAAACAAGTGAGCCAACTAAAGAAAGCAAAATTAGGCTGATGTTGCAAGGCCTCAGACACAGAGGGCCCAAGGGTTCAGGGAACAGTCTGCAGCAAAGAGGTGAACTGCACAGAAAGCAACGCCCACCCCTCCCTGCACTGCGTGACAATCTGACCCCTGAAGGGTCAGAGCCATGGGCTTGATAAATCTTTCCACCTCCCAAACAGGGTGTCAAAGTCCTGGAAAAGGCCTGCATCTCTCTAGTCCTGCAAGAGCTTGAGGTGCACAAGTCACTCGCAAAAATGTTTACCCCAAAACCAGATGGCACAGGCCGTGCAGGAAGCCTGGGATTGGGGCTTGGTAACCCGACGCCCATGACACGAAGGAGTCGGCAAAGCTCCCAGCACCTCTGTGTGTGTGAAGACTTCTGTCGCTGCCAAACCACTTTCACCCAGTAAATTTCACTTGCATTTTTTTCCTCCAGAAAATGTTTTCACTTTGTTGGATCTTGCAAAAATTAGGCCAGTCGGAGGAAAAACAGATGACGCCACTTTGGCAATTGTCCGGCTGCTGGTGTACAAAAATCATTCTTGCCTTCACGGTTTCAGCAGGACGGAAGGAAGGCAAGGCACAAAGACAGACAAAGATGCTGGTGGACCCCTTGTCTATGTTCTAGGTTTGTATCGAGTCATGGTTTTAGGGAAAAAACTTTTGGTTGGGCTGAAGTAATTGTAATGATTAGGTCATTTTCTAGTTCTTTCTGTGGCAACATTTGGGAAGCTGGGAAAGTGACTTGCAAACATCAGAAATAGATTTTCAAGTGTGTCCCTGTTTCCAATTAGCCCCTTATTTTATTTATTTATTTTTTTGAGAAAAGATCTTGCTCTGTCACCCAGATTGGAGTGCAGTGGTGTCATCATAGCTCACCACAGCCTCAAACTCCTAGGCTGAAGCCATCCTCCTGCCTCAGCCTCCCAAGTAGCTGGGACTACAGGTGCCCCTCACAATGCCCAGCTGGTTTTTGAATTTTTTTGTAGAGATAGGATTTTGCTGTGATGCCCAGGCTGGTCTCAAACTTCTGGGCTCAAGCGATCCTCCCACCTCAGCCTCCCAAAGTGCTAGGATTACAGGTATGAAACACCAAGCATAGCCCCAATTAGTCCTTTAGAAAGTGGGAGGTCACCCCAGGGTGTCTCCACAGAGACAGCAAGACTCACAGCAGCCCCTTGAGCCCCCATCCTGCCCATCAGCCCTCTCTCTACCTCTGATGCTGTGGTCTGGCCCCGGCCACCTCACTCCCCTCTGTCAGTTTCCACAGAGCAGCCAGAGGAACTTTTTCTCCACAATAACGTTTTAAAGACGTGAATCATCAAAACAAACACAAACTCAAGTCAGCTGAGCTGCTCTCCTGCCTGTTGTCACCTCTCGATCTCACAGCACTGGCAGGAGGCTCCACCTCTGCCTTCTCCAAAAATGTCCTGCCCCAGGCGTCCCATGGCCACCCCTCCTCCAGCTGAGCTCTCAGCTCCAAGGCCATGTCCTTGGAGAAGTTGCCCCTGGCATCTAAGGCCCTGAGGGAAGCCACCAGCCCAGGCCACTTCTCTGCAGGCTCCTGCTCCACCATGACGGGGGCCTTGGCCTGTGGTCCTGTTGCCTGTCTTGACTGTACAGCCTTATGAGAACAGGGGGCTGGTCTTAGGCACTTCCATACCCACTCCTGGAGCTGCAGAGTGAGCAATTAACCAACATCTGTGCAATTAATGAGTGAACAACATGAATACGACTACTCTACAGGAAGAAATCAGGTGTCGAGACTAAGTACAGTTGATAATGACAAATACTTTGCTTCCTCACTTCCACCCACAGGCTCATTCCCATCTCTCCCAGGACAGATCCTGTGTGGGTGTCGTGGAGCCTGCAGTGGCTCACTCACCACAGCATGAGATGCCAAAGGTTCTCCATGGCTGGCTCTGTGCTGGGAGCCTGTGCCACAGGGCCCCAGAGAAGGAAGCACACCAAGGCCAGGAAGGGGTGCACCAAAGGTGGGAGGGGACACCTAAAGTTGGTGGCAGGGGTAGGTGGAGACAGGTGGGGCAGGCAGGAAGGCCAGAGGCGCTCAGCCTAGTCACCAGGGAGAGAAAAGAGGGAGGTGTGGGGCACAGTGTGGGCACCTGAATCTCCTCTTTGGAGTTAGCATGGGGCAAACAGATACTTGAAGAGTGAGCCAAGGAAGCAACAAACCCAGGACAACGTGAACCTGAGGCCCCCAGCGCCCAGCCTGGCTCCCAACTGTAACCACCAAACTCCCTCCCCAGGGTGCAGAACATTTCCTGGTGGTAATGATGGGAAATCTGGAAAGCCACAGAAACCCCCAGCCTGACAACTAAAGACAGCACATATTTACCTGCAGAGTCCAGGCAGTCGGCAATGCTGGAGGCCATGAACTTCTGGCTGAGGATGTTGGGATAGGCTTCCAAAAAGTCCACTGTCTTCAGAGGGCTTTGGAGGCAAGCTCCATCTAGGATGCACATTTTAGGGACCTTGGTGAAAGACAGTGGACCCCAAACAACAGGGGACCCAAAACCATGGGTAACATCTGGAGGACAGAGTCTGACTTTATCACCCTGGGTAGAGCTCACAGCAACATCCAACTCCTGGGCTTAGGCGATTCTCTTGCCTCAGCCTCCCGAGTAGCTGAGACTACAAGCACCTGCCACAACGTCCGGCTATTTTTCTGTTGCAGTCTGGCCAGGGCTGGGTTTGAACCCGCCACCTTTGGTATATGGGGCCAGCGCCCTAGTCGCTGAGCCACAGGCGCCGCCCAGAACGGGGGATATCTTGACAGAAAGCTACGTCAGTGGGGGCCAAAGGAACCCTCCTCACGACTGAGCTCTGGGCGCCCCAGTGTGCTGTGGAGCCTCACCTCTGACCCGGCGCTCCAGCAGGCCCAGAAGGTAGTTGCTCGTCTGTTGCAGCAGGACGTTGTTGTCACCCTCATATGTACAGTTGGGATCGTTGTCATCTCTGAGGACCCCCAACCGGTTCACTGCAACGAGGCCACGGTATCACCATTACTGCAGATGCCCATCAGAGCAGCAGCCCACACCATCTGAGAACCTCTGAAGCCCACGCCCAGTGTGACTGGAGAGGAAGCTCTGCTGCCCCCACCTCACAGCCCAGCTCACCCACCCCTACTGCATGGCCAGCCCTGTGCGGTCACCTGGGACCACATGGGGGCCACTGACAGATGAGGACATTCTTGGACGGGCTGCCCTTCTTCCTTCTACAACTGATAGGACCCTTCTTCTTACACAAGAAATTTCGTATTTGAAGACAACTCTCATGTTTCTTTCGCTTCTCCTGCTACTTAAATAGACTTGATTCCTTCACCTATTTTATTTTATTTATTTATTTTTTTTTATCTTGTAGAGACAGAGTCTTACTTTGTCGCCCTCAGTAGAGTGCCATGGCGTCACACAGCTCATAGCAACCTCCAGCTTCTGGGCTTAGGTGATTCTCTTGCCTCAGCCTCCCGAGTAGCTGGGACTACAGGCGCCCGCCACAACGCCCGGCTATTTTTTGACGCAGTTTGGCCGGGGCCGGGTTTGAACCCGCCACCCTCGGTATATGGGGCCAGCGCCCTACTCGGTGAGCTACAGGGGCCGCCCCTTCACCTATTTTAAAGCATCAGGGTCTCCCTCCTGGGATGGAAAATGTTCTCTGAATGTGAGGCTGGGACAGGAGGGGACTCGCACTTCTCCTGCTCATATCCGCGATTGCCAACATGCCACCAACATGCCACCAACGTGCTATCAAATCGTGTCTCCCCTCCCCACACCATGGTTGAGCCACTAGAGCAGGGACAGACTACAGAGGAAAGATTCGCAATTGGTATTTTGAACCTGGACAAAGGCCTTCTCATTTATTTACCCCTGTTGGCTTCAGTCTTACTGGTCTCAGCCCAGCTTTTGTACATGTAATGAATCTCGATTCAGTTGTTTTTGTTGTCTGTGGTTCTGCAAGATTTAATTCCCTTGTTCTAGTTAAAACCAGAACAAAGCTGAGCTATTTACAACATCCCTATGAGTTATAACAACAAAAACTACTGACAGCTTTGCACAGAGGACAAAACCCACGTACACAACCCTGGCTACCCACGTATAGGAAGTGACAACACAGAGTGTGGACGCAGTGCAGGGGCCACTCTGCTGACCACGCCACGCTGGGGCAGGCACATGCTCAGAAACAGACCACTGAAAACATGTGACAATTATCCACAGATCATCCCCGAGCCGCTCATACTTGGTGAGACCCTAATATTCTCTTATAGGTCAGTAAGGTTTAGCCAATTCTGTTGCCATTTTGAGTGTGTGAGTGGCTGCTTTGAGCAACCAGTCTGTAACCAATCAATTATTTAAGATGAGCACAAAGGGGGCGGTGCCTGTGGCTCAGTGAGAAGGGCACCGGCCTCATATACCGAGGGTGACGGGTTCAAACCCGGCCCCAGCCAAACTGCAACCAAAAAATAGCTGGGTGTGGTGGCAGGCGCCTCTGGTCCCAGCTACTCAGGAGGCTGAAGCAGGAGAATCGCCTAAGCCCAAGAGCTGGAGGTTGCTGTGAGCAGTGAGGTCATGGCACTCTACCAAGGGCAATAAAATGAGACTCTGTCTCTGAAAAAAAAAGAGATGGGCACAAAGGAAGTTTTGCAGGTAAGCTGCAAATAATGATAGGCATTGTAAAGATAACAATAGCAGATAAAAGTTACTGGACAGGTACTACATGGCAGGTACTGTGCTAACAGCTTACGTGTGTTAATTCCCTTCGTCCTGGCAAGCACCTATGTCATGGGTATAATACTATTATCATTCCCATTTTCTGTATAAGGAAACGAGGCACAGTGAGGTTACGTGCTCAGGAGGTCACAATGGCAGTGAGGCAGGGACGGGACTTGGTCCAGGCTGGCTGGTTACCTACTCTCTTAACTACACACCAGCTGCCCAAGCAAAAGTTAATGGCCATTCCCACCCCCCCCAAATTTAGGAATTTTATATTAGAATATAACTCGGTGCTAGTTTATACCAAATCATGGACCAAAAAGTTATAATTCAAATAAACAGATAACCTGATCTCAGCTCTGGTTCTTAGTGGGCTAATTTATACAGTTCTTGGTACTTCATTAATACCCCTGAATTTTGACCAAGATACATCAGGCATCAGAAAGCAGCAGGATCTGTCTAGGGCAGGAGTTGGCAAACTTCTTCTGTAATGGACCAGGTAGTAAATATTCTGGGCTTTGAAAGTTATATGGTCTCTATCATGACAATTCAATTCAATTTTGCAGCGCAAAAATGGCTGTAGAAAATATGTAAATGATTGGGCATGGCTGTGTTCTAATACAGCTTTATTTACAAAAACAGGCAGCAGGTTGAATTTGGTCCTCAGCCTGGATGTAGTTTGCCAACCCTTGGTCTTACTGGTCTAAACCCAGTCTAGAGCTGAATGGCAGAGCTAAGAAACCACATGCTTTTCCGACACCTACTGGCCAGATAGCCATGTCCTCCACAGGCCTCCCGGCATTCCTGAATTCCTTGCTGGGCTGTCCACGAGGCCAAAGGCTTGCCAGCTGATGCCAATGCATGGATCTCTTGTGCAAGCTCTCCCTTTGGGTGAGGAACAAGAACAGGTGAAAACAGACTTCTAACATCAAAGTAATGGGTCAATTTCAGCACTAGTGTCAAAGGGCTATGTCTCTTCCCATCTGAGATAACCCCACAATGTCATAAAAGGAAACCCAATTTTAATTGAAAACAAAGATGCTTCACCTAAGAACATCAGGGTACACTCACTCATACGCAATGAAAACAGGCCACAGCTTTGTCCGGCACTAAACCTCAGGCACCTAATGCGGGTCCCAGGGATAAATGGCAGAACACACGTCATGACCCAGTTTACGTAAAGTTCACAATTGTAAAAGAGAATAATACACAGATGAAAGTTGCAATCATCTGTGGCAAAACTATGAAGAAAGGCAGGGAATCAGATCTGATGCTAGAGATGGCAGCTCTTTCTGAGAAGAGGGAAGGGCCGGGATCTGCCGGTTTCCAGAAGGCTGCCAGCGGTAACAGTGACCGACAGTCCATTCTGGGTGGGTGAGCACTGTGTCATCCTCCCTTGTGACTAACAGATGTTTTATAAAGACTCTCTTGCTTCTACTTGATATCTTGTAAACAATTAAAACGATTATGAGAAAGAGGAGCACACACCTGCTACACAAAATGACCAATTTCACTAGTTTCAACTTCAAATAGGGGGGCTACTCTTAGGGCCTACTGTGCATGGTTAAGTCATGGAGTTACAGGAAGAATAAAGCGTGACCATGCTTTACAATATTATTAATGAGAGAACAAAGCAAATGTCAGCTGGCAAAAGCTACAGTGACTCATGCGGGGGGGAAAACAGTCTACCCCTTCATTTCTCACGAAATGCTCCCACTCCGGGCCCTGCTGGGCTCCTGGTTTGCTGTGCAAGAAATCCTGGCGGCCCTCCGTCTGCCGTCCTTGCCTCTAGACTCCTGAATGTTCATGCTGAATGTTCTGCAATACGCTAATTGGACACAGGCTCCTGCTGACGTGGAACGTAACCCCAATCTGTAGCATTTCTAACCTGCTTTCAAGTGCATTTCTTTTGATTCACATTGCATTCTTGCTCAGGAGGCAGCAGGAAGACTTCCCTGCAAACCATCCACTGAGAAATCAGCAGCAGACTTCCCCTTATGTGGTGTCTGATCTCCGTGGGTCTGCACGCTCGCTCTGGCACAAATCCTTCACTGTCAACTCAGATCCAGTCAACTGGGCTCTGACCTTTGTACCATTGTTTATGAAAGGCTCAGAACCATGAAATCTACCGAGGGGCTGGTAATGCGGATTTTGCAAAACCATCATGTTCTCAAAAGGGGCACAACAGCTGAACTCACAGACTGAATCCGGAGTCCTGTCAGCATGTCCTGAGAAGCAGGACGTGGATGCATGCCTAAACTGTTCAAATCGCAGCGGACGCCCAGAGTTCCAAGTGAAGAGAGCAACCGTAGGAAGGCGTCACAGACTCTGGTTTTGTTTTGAAATAAAGGCTGGATCTATGCTGTGCAACCTCTGTGAGGAAGGGCATGCCACTCACCTGCCTGGCACTGCGGTCTTTCCCCAGAAGGCCTTTCTGAAGCTCTACAAGGTCCAGGAAGAGCGACTTGGAGAAGTGATCTAAGGCAAAAGCAGCAGCCAGGTACGGAAGTAACCGCCATTGCTAGAACAACAAGGTGCCAGGATGATGAACAGGTCACAGGTTCCCACTAGGGCCGATCACCCTGGGGGACTATGAAGTCAGAGGAAGGGAGGTTGTCAGCGCTGGGGTTTGTTAGCCCCGAAGGCCTCCCTGTGCCTTCCTGGTGCACGAGGAAACCTTCACCACGACAGGCTTCCAAGTTCACCCACTGCCCTGGTTGTCCAACCTCAAATGCAGCTCCCTGAACCCCAACCTCTCACAGCTGTCCTGTCAGAGTCATGATGGAACCTATGAACCGAGATGGCTACCCTGCTGGGGGTCGCCCATGCATATGGGCTGACAGGCTGACAGCACAAGCTTCAGGAGCCTGTGCAGGGTGAAGCAATCACTCCAGGCCAGGTGGGAAAACTGAGGGCAGGCTTTGTCCTTTTCGCCTTTGCATCCAGGGGATAAGCCAGGAAGGAGCCTGGGGAACCATCAGCACCACGGTCTAACACACCCTGAGTCCCGATCAGGCCCTGTGTCAGCTGCCTCTGTGTACTAACGTCTTTAATCCTTACACCTGCCTGAGGGAGAGGTGTTAGCATCCGTTCCAACTTACTAATGAGACCACAAAACAGAGAGGGTGGGGACCTTGCCTGAGGACACACAGCCAGGCAGGAGAGACATGAGTCATGAGCCCAAGCACTGTGGTTCCCAGAGCTCTCTAAGCACTGAGAACCCTTACTGCTGAGAGCGGCCAGACTCGCTGTGAACACATGGGCCACGAGACTGGCACAGACAGTGGGTGTAGGCTGCACAGACAAGAACCAGGACACTCACTAAAGCAGATTCACGGCTGCAGTAAAAGGAATGCTCAAAGAATCAACTGCCATGCTGTGACAACTTCCTCAAACTTTCATCCCAATAAAGCTTGGTTTATGCACAGCTCCACGGAGCACTGGAAGGGCTGGTGCCCCACAAGCACTGTAGGGATGCTCACCATGACCATTTATTCCACGTGAGGGTGTCTGTGTTGCCCTGGGCTGCCTGTACACAGCCACAGGTAGCCTGTCTGAAGACAAGCGGACGAGGATCCTGCCTGCTGTTCTAAATACAGGAACAGGGTTGCACACTTGGTTGCTGCTGCTTAAAAGTTATCTCCTTGGAATAATTTCTTACGGATGGGACAAATACATCAAAGAACGTGCCCAGGACATGCAACACCACTGCCTGCCCAACCTGTAGTCATCTCCCCTGCTCATGTAGCTGGTGCACACACCACCTCCCTGTCTCATTTCTTTCCATTTCCCTCATTTCGGCTGCTTCACTTACACACCTTATAAACTAAAAGCCATTTCCCGGACCCTATGCTGATATCCTGCTAACTGTCCTGTTAATTCCCGTAAGAGCTTTGACTAACTGCCAGGAACCAAAGTGCAACTATCTGCAGAGAAGATTATCTGTACACGTGGCAGAAAAAAACCCGAAATACTTGGGAAATTTGTACCTGCAACTGATATTCAAGGACCGGCACTTCCTCCCCCTCTGTCGGGCCAAACTGACAGCGAGTGGCTGAGAAACGAAGCGCTATGGACACGGCCAACTGCAAGTTAACGACGGACATGCCCATAATGGAGACCCGGCCCAAAGACAAGCCACCCAGCGATGCTCCGAAGCGCTGTCTGAGGTCCTGTGAAGGAAAGCAGGTGATGAGCAGGGGCTGAACGCGCGGCCTCAGACGGAGCAGCGCGGCAGTGAAGGTGCCCGCCAGTCCAGGCCCTGTCCCCAGGGCAACCCTGACACAGGACTTACAGCAGGGAGGACCTGTCAGGGGCAGGAGCAGGGGACCAGTGTGCTGTGGATGGGATGGGGACACCCTGAGGAAGGGACGTGCTACAACCTGGAGAAGGGTCACCCTAAGCAGAGAGCACAGCACCCTGCCATGTGTTCCCCCCTGTGGGATGCGCAAATTGTCCACTTGCAGGCCCCAAGGCCCTGCCTTTAACCCTGGTGAGGAGACTCGGCCTGCACTGCCAGAAGGCAGGGGGGAAGTCACTGGACTGTGACTCCATGTGCAGCTCCAAGATTTCTGTCAATAAGGTGTTTCCTGGCCAGGTGCAGTGGCTCATGCCTATAATTCCAGCACTCTGAGAAGGCAAGGTGGGAGGATGGCTTAAAGACAGGAATCTGAGACCAGTCTGGGAAACACAGCAAAAACCTTATCTCTATATAGAATGAAAAAATTAATGAGGCCTGGTGGTGTGTGCCTGTTGTCCCAGCTACTCAGGAGGCTGAGGCGGGAAGCTCACTTGAGCCCTGAACTTGGGGCTGCAGGGAGCTACGATGATGCCACTGCACTCCAGACTAGACAACAGGAGGAGAGCCTATCTCAAAAACAAAAGAAAATAAATAAAATGCGTCCCTCTCACCCCAGTCTCCTTGAATTCCTCTGTCCCCATCCAAGGCAGCTCTCCTAGGGTTCAGTAGGTGCCTTCACTCCTATAAAGTGCATGGTCCCTCCGCACGCCAGTCGGAACCCCTGTCCAACCAGGGTCTGCCAGTGGCGCCGCGGGAACGCCTCCCTCACAGCGCACCGCGGTATCTCACCAGCTCCACACCACACCTCTTGCTGCCTCTCCCAGCTTCATTTGTTTTTTTATAATTTGCACCTTTCTTCCAAATCACTGCAGTATTTGTGTGGCAATCTTCCAAAACTCTGTGTGCCTGAGAATACTTCTCACATAAGAATGACCATTTTGTTTAAACATGTTTGAGGTTATTTTCCTTCAATGGTGTCAAATATGATTTCACTGTCTTCTCTCATTCAGCGTTGTGTTTGAGAAATCTGAAGTTACGGTGGTTTTTATTCCATTAGAGTCAGATCTGTGAGATTTCAGAACTTTCTCTTAAAATTCTTAAATTCTGTACTGTTTACAGGGTGTATGGGCTTTTCCTTCCTTTCCCTCTTTGGAATCCCCTGGCTCCCTCCTATCAGAGACCTTCCTTTCTCTAAAGACATTTATCCCCCTCGTTCTTGAAACTTTGTCTCTTCATTTTCTTTGACCCTTTCTCACTGTGCTCCAAAGGGTAATTTCCCAATCTCTAATTTGTTCTCCTACATTACAATCCACCTATTGTATTTTTCCCTTCAATGACTTTATTTCTACATTAATTTTTAACTGTTACTCTGTCTCTTAAAAAAAAAATTAACTGTTTACTAGTACTCCCGTATTTTAAGTGACTCGTTTCCTGTTGCTAACCTCGCCTCCTATGTCCTTCACCTACATCACTCTCGTTTTAAATCCTCGCTCTCTGCTCCAGTCGGGTGTGTGTGGTCGGTCATGGGTGCCTTTCTGCAGGGCTCGTGCTTGGTCAGCCAGAGTAGTCAGCTGGGACTTGGGCCACCTCTGCCCAGAGCCACGTAATTAATTGTCTGTCTTCTTCCCTCAACGCATTTGAGGTGGTGTGTGAGACACCAGAGAGCTCTGCTTATCACCCCCTTGAGGACAGTTTGCCAGGAGATCCTTCCCCATTGAGCCCTGGAGGCAGCACTGGAGCAGGACCTGGGGGAAGGGAAGGGATATCCCTGGGGCAGCAGGTCAGCCAGGATCACTGTCAGGCCCCGACTCCCCCCAACACCAGCACAGGTGCTGTGACAACCCAAAGGTCCCCTTCCCGGATGGGGCCCAGGACCCAAGCCAGCCATGGAGGGAGATGCTTGGAAGCAGAGCACCTTGAAGGGGCTGAGGTAGGTACCATCCGGGGTGACGTCTCCGGTGCGGTTCAGGAGGTTCTGGCGAGGAATTCGCACCTGCTGGAACATGGCGAATCTGTGGGGAGAAGGGCAAGCTTCTGTGACGTGGGGTCCAACCTGGGCTGTTCTTTTCTCCCCCAAGGGCAGCTTCAAAGGTGACATAATCCCCAAAGACAAAGAAAACCAGAGAGCCACAGGGAACAGGAAAGTCCAACAGACTTTCTAAGCTAGAGAGCAGGCTACAGAATAGAGTGTGGTGGGGGGGCTTCCATGCGACGCAGATTGGCCATACATTGACAAGTATGGAAGCCACGTCCTCATTCCCATGGTTGGGAAGGCTGCCCTGAGGGTGTGCAGGAGGAAAGGCCTGGGCAGGCTGAGTGTGGATATGTACCAGAAAGGAGAGAATTGCAATTTTAAAGACTGGAATCTCTGATTCTTAAACCAGGAACTGCAGTATCATGTGGCAACCCCAGCCAACTGAGGTCTAACACTCTTGAGTCAAACTAAAGAACTGTGTCCTGGCATCAGTGCTCAGAAGGGAAGCAAATTCATTTCTTTTGAACAGCCAAGGATAGGATCATATACACATCATTACGGATCATGACATATTAATAATCTAAGACTTTTTTTTATGGTTGTCGGTTAAAGAAAATCTATTTCATGATACTCTAGGGAACAATCTATGCAAACATATGGATATTATATAAACTGTGCATGAAAGAAGCCCCAAACAAATGTGAAAACATCAACAGTTCCTATAGCAACTTACCAATTACTAAGATCACTTGCCATGTCTCCAGGAATATTCTTTTATTAAACCACAGACAATACTATATGCAAAGAACCACAGTACATGGTGGGGGGGGTGTTGGGGGTGATTGCTGCAAGAAAGGAGAGGGAGTCTTCCCCCAGCTGCCTCTCCCTAACTCCAGCTCCTGGGTCTCCACTGGAGTCACCTCCAGCCACATCCAGGCTGTCAGCTCTGCTGGACATCAGTTTCCTCCTCCTTCCGCTCCATGTATCTATTTTCTGTACCCCAAATCGGTCCCCTTCTCCTCCTGTCTGCTTCACTGCAACAACCTCCTCACTGCCTCTTTCCAGATGCCACCCCATCAGCCTGCCCTCCGCTCGGAGCAGAGACTATTCCAAGCCACCAATGGAAGTCTTCCCTCTGCGTGAGACTGTTTGATCACACACCTTCTAAACCCAGAGAACATTGAGTGAAACTCTCAACCTGAGCTTGGCTGCTCTTCCTGTGGCACCACCTCCTGCAGCCAAAGTTTGGTCCCTCTGACTGATGCCTCAACCCAGCTGGGCTCTGTCCTGACCTCCAGGCACACCCTGCACATCACTGTCAACCCGCTCTTGGAGCACAGTGTCACTGCTGCCTCCCCAGGAGCCGTCCTGATTCTCCACCCCACCCTGTGATGGGTACATGGTGGACCCCAGGGGTGGCCTCATTCTGTGGTAGCCTTTGACTGTCATTGTCCTCGATGAGCCTTGTTAGCAGTTTCCTGGGCTTAGTCATCTTCACAAAGCATCATCTGAAGTGCTGATGCCATCCCATGACCCTGGGGACAGAACCTGCCAGCACACCCAGGCAAAAGCAGGGACCCTGGGGCTGGGGAGTCCTCTCCCACATTCCATAGAGAACACTGAGGACATCTGGCAAAGGAGTGTTCCAGGCCAGGCTAGAAGGCCTCTGCGGCTGCCCCAAAGGCCAGTGGAGACCCACTCCTCAAAGGCCCCCCAGCTCCGGTGCCCAAGCCAGCCCGTGGGGGGTGCTGCTGCCTCAGGTATCTCAGCAGGTGGCAGCCTTGGAAACGCCACAGTGACACAGACCGTGGACTCTGCATACCCGCTTTTTAAGAAAGCCTGGCCTCAGTGCCAAGGCTTTCTTAAAAAGCCAGCCTGTTACGTGGAAACTGAGGAATGCTTTTTCAAGTGTGATTCTGTAACAGAAAGTGCACTTTTTAAGGAGTGGAAACTCTTCACCATTCTTGCCACAGAGAAATGAAACAAATCTGAATGTATTTATACTTGCACAAGTATTCCCCTGAGTTGAACTGAGAGCAAAATTCCACATACTCTCTTTTGATCACTTTGATCGCAACAGCAGCTCTAGAAACAGATAGATGTAGCCAACTGGTGGGCCAACTTGCGTGTCAGAATTCAGTGTCCCCAGCAGGCAGTGGAGATGTGTGGGGCACCAGGTGTGTCTGTCACAGGGTATGTATGTGTCACGGGGCCTGTGAGATGGGACAGCTGGGGGGTGGGCATGTGTGTGTCGCTGGGTGTGAGTGTGTGTTTTGAAGCCCATCTTCTTAGAGATGTCCTCGGTGACTCATTACCAGGCCTAAGGCTATGTAAGACCTACCTACTGGTCCTCAATATACACAGAAACCACTAGTTATCTGGGCATATGACTGGCAATTTGTCTCTGCTTAACAGACTCTTAACTCAGCGCTCCTTTTCACTGACTCTTGGTCTATTAGACAAAGCCTAACTCTTTTAGCCAATTGTCAACTAAAGAATCTTTAAACCCACTTATAGCCTGTAAGCCCCGGCTTTGAGATGTCCCACCTTTTGGGGCCAAACCAATGCGTGGCTTTCACGTGTTGATTTACGACTTTACCTCCTCTCTCCCTGAAATGCATAAAACTAAGCTGTAACCCCACCCCAGCTCTGGGCCATGCTCCTCAAATTTGGCTCAGAATAAGCCTCTTCATTTCACAGACTGACTTCTTAAATCTGGGGGGTTGGGCAACCAGATAAGAGTGTGTGTGTGGGTGTGAGCGCCATGGGGTGCGTGTGTGTGTATGTGGCACCAGGCAGGTGTGTGTCATAGAACACTGGGATGTGTATGTGCACCAGGGCGCATGGATGTAGCACAGAAGGGCTGAGTGTGGTACAGAAGACCCACCACCTGGAGCTCAAGGACCTCAGCCCTGCTTGTGGGCCCTGAATGCACCTTCCTTGCTGGGCCTCCCACTCCACGTTCCAGCAGTTCCCTTCCTCCCTGGAGCCTCCCAGGGCCCCCAGTCCAGCTCCACTGGGCAGGCTACCTAGTCGAGTAGACTTCCAGCCACTTCAGAATGAGTCTCCAGGCTCAAGGGCCCTGCCACACCTCAAAGCAAATGCTCAGAAAAGTACCTGTGGCCCAGTGTAAGGGTCTGGCTGAAGACATTACTTGAAAAGATCTTTGTTTTTCTGCATTTGGAGCTATTTCGCTAAAATTAAACTACACGATTTATATTTGCTTCTGATTTCTAGACAGTCATCCAACATACTTGGGAATTCTTGTAAAGTGACAAAATCTAAACTACAAATTGTTGCCACTTTTCTCAAGACAGACATCTTGACATTGATGACAAAAGGAAAACCACTAAATTATGACAAAGATCTTCAGGCCAGAGCGTGCAGGATTTGAAACCCTGGGGATTTGAGCCAGCTCTCTAACCACTGCCCATGCTCGGGCACCGCAGCGCCCCCTGCTGGCCGCACAGGAAGAGCGGTTTCTGCAGAGGAGGGCAGAGCGCACACCCGGCCCGCCCCTGCCCCTGCAGTCGCTAGGCCTATGAAAGCTCAGGAGTTGAGTGAGATTGCTTTCAACACTGGTTGTCTCCTGCCACTGAGTGTGCAAAAGGGGCAGTGGAAAGGCTCTAGGAGACATGGGGACTCTGTTGTGGTTTAGCAAAAACTGCTGCTTTAGGCTGTCGTCAATGTGCCCCAGGGTGACCAGCATTCCTGGGTCTTAGAAGAACCTTACTGTATCAATGTTTTGTAAGTGGCTTGATTGAATGTTCCTTGGAATATCTTCCCAACAAGAATCCCAATAAGAGATGAGGATATCCAAATATCTCGAGAAATCTGAGTTTCTTTAAGGGGAACCAAAGGCAGAGTTTTTCTGGTTTTGTGACGTTTCAAAATAATGTTAAATTCAAATTTGTTAAATGGAATGAATAGTGAGCAGAGAACCTTAATCATAACTGAAGCGACCCATGGCACGTGACAATTTACCGTCACCACATGCCCGAGGAGAATATACCTGCTAGGCCTTAGTGCACGTACAGCAAGACAGTCCCTTCCACACCCTATTCCTGCACAAGCTCGATGCCTTTCACCCTGAGGCCAGAGCCATCTTTCTCAAACAGACCAAACTGTGTCACTCCCCGCACTGGGTGCGAGGGGACTTCCCCTAGTATGAAGGAGAGAGGGTCAGAAGAGCCAATCTCCGTACATGCCACCAAGCACCATCCCGCCAAAGGCCTCCTACATGCTCCGACAAAGCAGTGATTTAAAGGAGTTTCCAGCCCTTGCCTGGGTGGGCTTCCTCCTTCCTGACGGCTCTAATATTAATCAACAGGTTCCTGTATAAGCCAGAGAGAGAGAAGTTCAGGATTCTGAAAGATAGAAGTCAATTAGGAGGGTTTTGTGCACCTGTCTCGCTTTGCTTTTTAACAAAGTCCTTTTACTTCCAAGCTGACACTGCATAAAAATCAATGGTTTGCTGCCCCCTTTGGTGCAGTCCTGGGCTCTTCCTATTTTAAAGACACAAGCAGAGATTTGAGACACTGTTCCCTAGCACCCCAACTTCTCACAAAGGACACATGTAGGGGTGTCTCCACAGTTGTGTTCCACTGAACTCTCTCTGGGGATGACCCGTCTCCTACTTTATGCCCACGAGCCAGGTCAGGACAGTCAGGTGGTGCTACCCACAGGGAGGCCTCCTTGACTTGACAACAGCCTCATTATGAAGCAGCAAGTCCATAAACGTCCTGGAGACATAATATAGGACACCAGACCCAGGAACACCCTGTGCACAGGTAAGGGAGGCAGCGGCACAGCCTAGGGCCAGGACAACCACCCCAGAAGGGCCCAGCACAGGGACCACCCTTGTCGTGCCCACTCTACAGACAGGAAATAGGCTAGCAAGTTAATCAAGATAACACAAAGAGCTAAAATCTCAATCCATCTGATTCCAAAGCTCATGCTGTTAATGATCAGCTCTAAAATCCTTGCAGGGTATCCCAGACCAGCCCTGCTGGGCAGGCCACTGAGCTGAGGACTTCCTCCCAGCCACTTCAAGACAGCCCATAGGCCCTGCCGCGCCTCAAGAGCAAACGCCCAGAAGTCCCTGTGGCCCAGCATGCTCAGGTCCTGTGCCACAGAGCGTGCTGCTATGGGGGGAGGGGGGGGTCTGAGGTCCGATGAAACAAGTGAAGACACAGAACTCTCTCCCCCAAGTGCTGCACCCTGGAGATCGCTGGCAAAGGGGAAAGCAGAGGCAGACACGGGTCCCTTGAGCTCAGTGTGGGTGCGTGGTGAGTCCGAGCCCTGTTTTGGGACACTGACATGGTCCTTACACAGGAGATAAGGGAGAGGCTCCACCAGCTGCAGGCGGGCCTGGGCCTGAGGTGAGGGCGGGAGCTGCCCCTGCCGGGGTGAAGCAAGCTGACGAGGTGGAGCTCACAGGTGAGTTATGGGTCCCCCATTTGCATCTAAGGGGCCAGGTAACAGCACTGAGATTGCTGATGTGAGTGATGTGAGTGATGGCACATGGCACTCATAGGAATCTCAGCGCCGAGCACTGCTGGTTACTCACCCGTTATCCAGACCATTCTGCCCGAGCTTCTTCCCTATGTCACCGACCATCACCCCTGGCATGGGAAGAAGGGTCTTTGGGTCCCGAATCTGTGCAGAGCCACAGAAAGCAAATGGTCACTATTATGATCACATGAAAACCCAAATAAATGCATTCAAAGGCCCAAGGGTGGCTGTGGGTTAAACTGTGCCCTCCAGAAATGATAAGTCATGTACCCAACCCTGAGATCCGGGAACAGGACCTTATTTGGAAATAGGGTCTTTGCAGATGTAATGAAGTTCAGAGTATAGAGATGAGATCACCGGGGATTCCCCAGGGGGCCCTGAATCGCCTGGCAAGTGTCCTGTGAGAGTTGGAAGAAGAGGGGCCGGGTGACGGCAGAGGCAGAGAGTGGAGTGCTGTGGCCACAAACCCAGAAACTCCTGGGGGCCACCAGGAGCTGAAGAGACAGGGAGGGTCCTCCCCTGGAGCCCGCAGAAGGAGCTCGGCCTGCAGATGCCTTGATTTCAGACTTAGGCTGCTGAACTGGGAGAACAAGTGTGCATTGTTTGAAGCCCCCAATTTGTGATGCTTTAATGCAGCAGCCGAGAGAAACTGACAGACACGGTAGCCAGTCAGCAAGTCTCACGGGGAAGCCATTGGGAATTTCACATTCCATGTTTTAGATACAGGAGTTTCTGTTGGAGTTTAACAAAATGACAAAATGGCTATCCATGTGTTTGCTGGAGGAGAAACAGCTGAGATTATTTTGCCAAATCTCCACACCTCAAAATGAGTTTCCAATGAATACACTTACCTCCAGATGACAGATCCAGCCAGCTGTGGCTGCTCACCATGGGAGTACAGGGAAAGGACAGGGAGCTTTGTGTTTGGACACCTTGAAAGCAAAGATTCCCAACTAGGGGACCTTCCACCTTCCGCTTTCCCACCAGGGGATGCTGGGCCATGTCTGGAGAGATTTTTGTTGTCCTCATTGAAGGGAGCTGCTAGCATCAGGTGGTAGAGGATGGGTACACAGTGGCACACCCTTAAGGACATAGGACACCCCTCCACTGAGCATCACCCAGCCCCATCACCATTAGTGCCCAAGTAGAGAAACCAGCTTTAAAGAAATATGGAATTTGTACTAAAGTAGAACCACTTCACTCCCACTTAGGGTGGCTATTAAAAAAAAAATAACAAGTGTTGGTAAGGAGGTGAAGAAATTGGACACCTCATACATTGCAAGTGGTAATGTAACATTAGCCACCGTGGAAAACAGGTGAGGCAGGCCCTCAAAAAACTGAACGTAAAATTGCCACATGATCTAGCAATTCCACTTGGAATATCCAAAAGAACTGAAAAATGTGGGGAAAAAAGAATATATTCAAATACTTATTCACAGTGTTCTCATAGCAGCCTTGTTCACCATAGCCAAAAGGTGAAAACAACCCATATGTCTACCAATGGGCCACTGGACAGCCAGACCGGGGTCTCTCCATCTAAAGGACTATTACTCAGCCAAGAGACACGAATGAGGTACTGGTTTGTGTCACAAAGTGGAAGAACCCTGAAAACGCTGTGCTAAGTGACAGAAGTTGGATACGAAATGTCACATATTTTATGATTGCTTTTAATATATAAAAATTTGCCAGGATAGGCAAATTCAGAGAAACAGAAAGGAGATTAGTGGTTGCTTGAGGGACAGGGAATGGGTAGTGATTGCTTCTTGGGTACAGGATGGTTTTTCTACAGCAGAGATCTTCTCTTTTTTTGCAGTTATTGGCCGGGGCTGGGTTTGAACCCGCCACCTCCAGCATATGGGGCCAGCACCCTACTCCTTTGAGCCATAGCAGAGATTTCCAATTGCTGTGCTGTGGCACACTGGTGTGCCATGAGAGGAACCTAGGTATGCCGCGAATATTTTTAAAGATCATTCATTAAATTATTTTCAAAAGAAGCTCAAAGCACAGTAAATATATTCTATTTTTTTCCACATCAGCATAATTAAAGTATGCTGCAGAAGTTTATTATAGGTTCAAGTGAGCCATGAGATACAAAAGGTTGAAAAACACTGCTCCAGAGAAACGAAAGCATCTCAGAGTTAGAGGTGGTGGGTATACGGCATTGTGAATGCATTGTCACTGAACTCTTCACCACAAGATGGTTAACTGCATGCTCTGTGAATTTCACCTCACTTTTTTAAAAAAAGCCACGGCTATTTTCTTCTGTCATAAGCACCCCTCTTGATCAGAAAAGTCTCATGGAATAAAAATGCCAGAATGAGGTGGCAGCTGTTGAGGGTACTTAATTCAATATCAAGTCAGCCCAGAGAGGAAGGCTCTGGACAAGCTTCTAGAAGCTCCAAGTCCCCACAGGGGAGGCAGGAAGTCCAAGCTGAGTCCACGAAGTCTAAGCTGAGTCCTGGCCCAGCCAACAGTCCCAGGAAGCCCCTCAGAGGCACAATGGGGTTCCCAGAACTCCTGCATCCCCCCTCAGACCACCTCAATAGAAATCTTGGGAGGATGGGGCCAGGAAATCTAGATTCATAACAAGCATCAGAGGCTGCACCAATGTAGCCTCTCAGAGGACGGGGAGATTCTCAACCGGAAGATCTAAGGCCCATAGCTCCTACGGCCAGCAGTGTTGGGCAGGCTCTCTCAACAAAATGCTTCGGGCTGGACAGTCCTTTCCTGGGGGAGGGAAGGGCTGCCCTCTGCACTCAGGGTGTTCAGCGACATCCCTGGTCTCTGCTCACTGGATGTCAGGAGCATACCCCTGTCAATTTTAACAGAACCATTTCCAGATGTTGCCAAACATTCCCTGGGGACCACACCCCAGTCCTACCTGCACAATAAAGGGATGTAGGCCATGGCACTGGCCCCCGGGCATGTGCAACTGGGCGAACACCACAGCGTGGGTAGCCGTCTTGCCCATATTTCCAACCCAAAACTTGGCAGCTTCGAAGTCGGGGGAATGTATGATGAATTCCTGCACAAGGGAAAAAATGCTAAAGTTATAGTTAGCAACTGGAACTTATGTAGAATTCTTTCCTTTTTGATAAATTCAATTTTCTATGCACACAATCTTTGAGGCAAGATACAAATTGATGCTACATTTTATTTCTTGTACAACCCACGTAGGATATATGTTTTAAACAAAGCATATGCCTGGGTCTTATGATTTTAAAGAACAGCCTTTCTATGGAAAACAATGACCAATGTTTCAAACAATAAAACAGATGCAAAATATTTTGTAGGCCCCCAGGTAGTAGTCAGAGGCCGTACCTGACCACACTCTTTAAGCAAAATCCTCTGCCCTGCTCAACAGCCTGCCAAGCTGTCCCCTACCAACTTCTTACTCAGAACACACTATTGTTTTTTCCATCTGTCTCCCCCAACTATATGCTCCATGATTGAGGTACCCTAAACGTCCCTGGCAAAGGTGATACTCAGAAAGTCAGAAGAAACGAGGGAACTCACGAAGAACCAGTTGTGGTGTCACAGAGCTCAGTGTTCGGCTAGAACGGGTGAGGATAGGTACCCCAGGACACAGGGAGTGCTCAGAGAGAGGAGAGCAGGTGGGAGTTGGGGTGACTGGAGCTTCCTAGGGCAAATACCAGGAAGCCCCACAAGGGGATGGGGAAGCCATGGAGTCCCCGAAGGCAGGACTGCCTGGTGCAAGCAGGGTTGGTGCAGCTGCCCTGGGTGTCTGGGAGATGGCTGACTGCCAGGCACCGGACTGTGCTCGGCCATTCACTGCCAGGGGAAGTTCGGGGGTCCTTCCCTCAGGGTGGGGAGCTGGGGGGCTGTCTTTTTGTAATCCAGCAGTAAGCTGGCTGTGGGTGGAGCTGCCAGCTGCACCTTCTGTTCTCTCAGGGAACACCAGCTTGTCATCTGCCAGGGTGAGCGAGGGTGTCCCCCCATCAGCCAGCCCTCCCTGCCCACTCTTCAGCACAGCAGCTCTGACAGCTCCACCAGTTCCTGTCCTCTGCAGGTGCAGAGCGCCAGGCCGGCTCCCACCTCCCACAGGGCCATCACCTCTGCGGGCTCCACGGCATCCTTCACTCTCCCAGCCTGTCCCCTGCACCTGTCACTCTAGCCTACCCTTCGGAGGGTCTCCATGGCACCTGGCTCATGCCCTCCAGTCTGCAACTTCACAGCAGCAGAGACCTGCCTGCTGTGCCCCGGCTTCCTGCCCTGTCTCGGAAAGCCACATCTAGTACACAGCAAATGTGTGTCGTCTAGATCAGTGGTTCTCAACCTTCCTAAAGCCTCCTAACGCCGCGACCCTTAGATACAGTTCATCATGTTGTGGTGACCCCCAACCATAAAATCACGCTCACTGCTATGTGAATCATAATATAAATATCTGATACGCAGGATGTATTTTCATTGTTACAAAGGGGTCGCAACCCACAGGTTTGAGAACCACTAGTCTAGATGAAGGCACGGCCGGCAGCCCTGGGACAGACTCCCGGGCATCTCATTCTGATAGACCTGATCTCACCCTCCAATCTTCACTTGCAACCCACCAAGAGAAAGTGGACAAAGAAATGCTCCTCAGATGTCAGGCCAGGCCCACCATGGTCCTTCACCCCCACCTCCAGCACTGCAGGGCCATGGACCAGAGGGCATCAAAGGAGAAGGACCTGGGGGTTGGAGATCTGGGTTGAGATAAAGATACATGACTTAAAAAGGAAATAAAAACCCAAGAGGGCCCTTGTGTCCAGCTTTCCCTCAGCCCCACCCTGATGTGGAAGATCCTCAGCTCCACCCTAGAGACCCCACTATGGCAGCCTGTGTCATACTGCACGGCGATCAGCTCTCACTGTCCCTGGCCCTGGCTGGGAGCCCCACACAGGTCTGCTCCTGGGTCCCTCTGTGCAGCACCCAGGCACAGGGCTCCCACTTGCCCATGTTGTTGAGTGAACGAATGAATGACGATTAAACACACAGGCACAGATTTACTTCCTGCTGCCAAACACTCTTCCAACCACCTCTACCAATGGAGAGAGAGAGGAGAGGCTCCCAAAACACTAGGGTGGTGAGGAGAGACAGGCGGGGGGGACACAGTCCTCAGAGACAAGGGGAGGCTCAGGAGACTGGGGTGGCAGGAGGAACAGGGTATGCAGAGGAAAGAGGAGGCGGGCCCGTCTCACCCTCTCCCCTGCCCCAGGCCCTGCCATAGCACCAGGCACCCCAACACATCATGAGCCCATCTGCGTGTGGCCGGCCTCCCTCCACCATAGTGGAAGCTCCCAAGAATAGGGCCAGCTCGTGTCCCTCCCTGCAGACAGCAGCACCAGTATGAACAGTGCTCAAAGGACGTATCAGGCAGCAGCCACAGTGCAGATGCCACAGAGAAGTCATCATGATGGCCAGCATCCGAGAAGCCAGACCACACTGGCAGGAACAGAGGCGGCCACTGCCTAGGCAGACGAGCAGCTGCGGAGGGAGGGCTGGCACCATCCCCACACTGCTCACGGCATGGAGCACGGGCAGTCGGAACTGTCTCTAACCCAACACCTTGCAGACTTCCTCCTTGTGCTCCCACTAAAGGTCACGGTGGCTGTAGTTTTGCCTCCCAACCTGGTAACTCCTGAGCTCCTGCTATCGCCCGTGATGAATCTCATTGTGTTTTACAAGCACAGGCTTCTTGGTTTAATTTTTTTTTTATTCATGGCAATTTCATTTGCACTCATGACATTTCATATACTCTAAACCCAGAGACAACGGGAAGGTAACACCCACCTTGGTGGCAGGATCATAGTGAGCAGTCGTTCGGATGGCCTTGGTGTTGCTTCCATGACTTATTTCCGTCAGGGCAAAACATCCGAAAATCTAAATGTTAAAGCGCAGAACAATGTAAAGCAAGCAAAGGTTGCTGTGTCGTTACTAGAGGGACGCTGCCACCATCTTCTTTCCTTTACAGACTAAACTACGGATCAAAACCCCAAATCTCCATTTACTATTTACCCAACTAGTGATGTGACCGGGTCACTCTGTCATGCTGCCCCACACGTGCCCAGGCAGAGAGGATGGTGGGCTAAACCAGGTTGGCAGTGGCCTCTCCAAGTCAGCACAGTGGCAAGAACTGCTCCAGTCCGAAGAAAGTGGAAGGCTTTGGAGTATATTCACAGTGCCAGGATTTGAGGCACCATGTTCGGTGAAGAATCATATTAGCAACTTGATGAGAAATCTTAGACCACCGTAAACAAGAAAAGTACAACCCCAGGGAAGCCTCTATTGTCATCTTCCCCTTTCACAAATCTTTACACAGAATAGGTAAGAGAACTGGGCTCACAGTTCACCATGACCCTGAACTTACCTCCATATTCAAGACCTTTTGAATGTATTTGAAATGTCTTTCAGAACCAGAGTTGTAAATTGCTGATCCAAAAACCTGAAAATATAACACCATCACTTCAATATAAATAGATGGCAGTTAAGAAGAATCCCGCTATTCTGGAAGTTCACAATTGACAATGAACTTAACACACCACCATGACTGGCCTGGCCCCATCTCAGGTCTCCACCAATGCATCCTTTCACTGCAGAGAAGAATGAAGCCCCCAGAGGTCAGCCAACAGCCCCGACATCCAAGATCCAGGGTTCCCCTAAACTCGGCTGGTCTGGGGCCCTAAGTTCATATTATTGGTAAGACCAGTAGGGAAACATGAAATTGGGTGGGGGATAAGGGAGAGCTGAGGGGGTATGAAGCAGACAGAAACCACCACACAGTCCGGGCAGAATGGGGGCGATGCTGGGAGGAGAGAAAAGCACAAATCCATTTGTCTTTTTTTGTATAAAGCAAAAAAAGAAAGTTCTAAAGCTCCTCCTCTTCTTATGGGACTTTAAGCTTCACAGCAGTATGTCTTTTTCAAGGATTTATGTATGAAAATTTGCAAATACAGTTGAAAAAATGGAGCTTCCCTGACCCCTCCTGGCTCACACCTCCCCCACCCTCCTTTGCTGCATGCGCACCAGGATGTGGAGGAGGTATTTGGTAGCCAGGGACCAGTCGTACATCCCCAGGCAGTGAACCAATGTCGACACTTTCAGAGGGCTCCGAAACACGTCTTCCATGCTGAGGAAGTCATACTCGAAGATTCGCCTACACCGCAGGAAGTTCAGCTCACGGTACTTCTCCAAGGACAGATGGGCTTCCGGGGAGTGGGCAAAGAGAGGGTCACTCTCCAAGGCTGAGAAGATGGTTTTCTGAAAACACAGGAGAAAGGGATAGGTATTTGGGGACAAACGCTCAAATCTCACTAGCTCCTTACTTACATGGTTTTTCTCAAGACCACTGGGGGACACAGTCTGACCCACAGATACTCGCTGAAATATGGGGGGACCTGACGCTCAGGCAGCGTGCACAATCTCTGCCATCCCCATATTCCTTATCTTTCCCAGGGCCCATCCTGGGGTGCAGAGGAGAAAGGCCAGCCTCACCCCACTGAGAAGCGGCTTTACGGGCCATAAACCCAGTTTTGCCAGTGAGCTGAGTCACTTGCTAGATTCACTGGGGACTAACCAGACAAGCACTGCACAGCCACGCACAGTCACCTTAAAGCGGAGTATGTCCTCGCCTTCCCAGAACAGTGCCAGCTCCTTCCAGTTGAAGGACGCCCTGGCTCGGTAGGCGTGGAGGGGTCCTCTGGGCAAATCGGGGAGCAGAGCATCAGGACTTCCCTCCGCAGTGGGCGTCATTGTGTTGCCACCTGCACAAGATACACAGCCCGAGTCAGCTAGTTCTTTTCTACAGATCCATGCCACCCATGAGCAGCAGCGAAACCCACCACCTGGAAGTATAAGGAACAAAGTAAAGCCAAAGGGTGGCAAAGGGAATCACCCCAGGGCTACCCTGCACCCACATTCCTCTCCTCGCTGTACCCCTAAACAGAAGGTGACAGAGAGGGAAGAGAGACAGCCACAGCCTACGGCCAGCACTGCAACACCGCCAGGTGAGCGGCACGACCAGGGTCACCGGGGGCAGAGTCTGGAGGTTTTGTTTTCTGTTGCCATAGCCAGGCCTGAGAACACGTCAACTGCTGGGGGCACCAGGACACCCAGACCACCTCACCCCCCAGGCTTGCCAAACTGTGGCCCAGGGACCCTGACCCACAGAAAGCATATTATTTAACCCTCCAGTAACTGTGAGGCAAATCATATCATCCCCATGGAAAGAAAACTAAAGCTCAGAGGGGCTAAACCCCTTGCTGGAAGCCCCTCTGCTAAGAAGGGGGGAGAAGAGTTCTGGCCTAGCAAGGTCTAACTCCAAAGTCACACGTCTCAACTGACGTATGAGAAAGCACCACCTTCAGAGACAGGAAACAGCAGCACCAACTAAACCTAAAGCAAACAGAAGGAAGAAACTAGCAAAAAGTTAAGCAACCATTAATGGAATAGAAAAGAGAGAAATTGCCAGGTGTGGTAGCTGACGCCTGTACTTCTAGCATTCTGGGAGGCAGAGGTGGGTGGATTGCTTGAGCTCAGGAGTTTGAGAACAGCCTGAGCAAGAGTGAGATGCCATCTCTAAAAAATAGAGTTGTGGCAGGTACCTATAGTCCCAGCTACTCGGGAGGCTGAGGCAGGAAGATTGCTTGAGCCCAAGAGTTTGAGGTTGCTGTGTGCATTCTACTGAGGGCAACAAAACAAGGCTCTGTCTCAGAAAAAAAAAAGAAAGAAAGAAAGAAAAATCAATGAAAATAAAAGTTGGTTCTTTGCAGAGACTGGCAAATCTTTAGCAAGATTGACGAAATAAAAAAGATAGAAAACAAGCCTGGCATGGGGGCTCCCAGCACTCTGGGAGGCTGAGGTGGGGGGATCCCTAGAGCTAGGAGTTGGAGGCCAGCCTGAGCAAGAGGGAGACCTTATCTCTACTAAAAATAGAAAATTAGCCTGGTGTTGTGGTGGGTGCCTCATAGTACCAGCTACTTGGGATGCTGAGGGAGGAGGGTTGCTTGAACCCAGGAGTTTGCGGTTGCTGTGAGGTAGGCTGACTCCATGGCACTCTAGACTAGGAGACAGAGTGAGACTCTGCCTCGAATAAAATAATAATAATAATAATAATAAAAATAAAAAAGAAGAAAAGAAAAAGAAAAAAACACAAATTCCTAACCAGGATATTAAGATGGGACACTTCCACTGAATTTACACACACACACACACAAAAAGCATTATAAGGAAATAGTACAAACCACAGCATGCCAACAATTAGATGAAATTCCTGGAAAGATAATGTATCAAAACTGATGTATGAGAAATAGAAATCTGAACAAATCTACATTGACTAAAGAGCTTCAATTGGCTGTCAATATTTCTTTTCTTTTTTTTTTTTTGAGACAGAGCCTCAAGCTGTCACCCTGGGTAGAGTGCTGTGGCATCACAGCTCACAGCAACCTCCAATTCCTGGGCTCAAGCGAGTCTCCTGCCTCCGTCTCCCAAGTAGCTGGAACTGCAGGCACCGGCCACAATGCCCGGCCACTTTTTGGTTGCAGCCGTCATTGTTGTTTGGCGGGCCCGGGTTGGATTCGAACCCGCCAGCTCAGGTGTACGTGGCTGGCGCCTTAGCCCGCTGAGCCACAGGCGCCAAGCCTGGCTGTCAATATTTAATACATGGTGGACATAAAGTTCATGTGCAATTTAAATGTATTTAACTGCCCATAAAGAAAAACCAGAGGGTTTCAATTGTGAATTCTGCCAAACATTTAAAGATTACCACTTACTCAAACTCTTCCAGAATGGAAAAATCTATTTCCTAACTCATTGGATGAAGCCAGTATTACCTTGACATTAAAACCAGACAAAGACATCACAAGGAAAGTAGCGACTAAGATCCCTCATGATGTAAAAGCAAAACTTCTCAACAAAATTTTACAAACCGAACCCAGCAAGATGTAAAGAGGATCACACGTCATGACCAAGTGAGAGTTAACCCAGAATGCATGTTGGTTCAACATTTAAAAATCAATTAATATACCACACAAATAGAAAACAGACACACGAAAAATACACAATCACAACAAATGCAGAAAAAACATTGGACAAAGTCCAGCACTCTGTCATGATAAGAAAAAAAACTCTTGACAAGTTAGGAACAGAAGGGACTGTCGTCCCGCTGATAAAGAGCACCTACAAAAAAACCCACGGCAATCATCATACTTAAATGTGAAAGAATGAAAATCTTCTCCCTAAGATCAGGAACAAGACAGGGATATCCATTTTACCCCTTCTACTCAAACATCGTACTGGAAGTTCTAGCTAGTGTAGAAAATGAAATGAAAGCCGTTCAGTTTGGAAACCTATTTTTATCTGCAGATGGATAACCCCACTACCAAACCTAAGAAGCCCTGTACTACTGGGGAGGAGCTGATCCTGCTGACTGCTAAAGACATTTGCTGTGAACTTTTAGGAGATCTGCAGTTCAAAAGGCAGCTGTGTTCCTCTTTCAGCTAGCACCATACCTAGATGAACTGATGAAACAGCAGAGGATACTGAGGCACAATAGTTAGGGAGGGTTAATGGAGAGCAATCCATCCAGGTTGATGAGTCTACCGACATTGACAACAAGGCAATAATAACCTGTTTTTGTGTGACATATTTTTTTAGGAAGGTGCGCATGAGGATGTGTTATGGCACTTTTGTGCCAACCATCACCACAGCTGCAGAACTGTTCAAATCTTTGAAAGACTACATGACATGAAAACTGGATTGGTCATTTTGTGTGGGTACATGCACAAATGGAGTGGGTGCCATGATTGGACAGCTTTCTGATTAAACTACTTGAGTCAAGGAAGCCGATTCTGAATGTGAGTCTTCGCACTGACTCATCCATAGAGATAAGCTGGCTAGCTGAAAAAGTCACCTGAACGAAGTCATGTTTTACAGGATGTGATTATCATATTTTGTCGTGTACAATGTGCACTTTTTTGCCCAAATTTTTGAGGGGAAAATAAGAATGTAAATTATACATTGGTAATGTGCCTCAGGAGCAGGGAAGCCCAGTAGGCCTCCCGGAGCTGCTGCACCCTCCCTCCTGGGTCCCCCAGGTGTGTAGGTTTCCAGTTCAGGAGGATCTGGGATCTGGCGGGAGTGGGCCAGGGCAGCCTCAGCCCAGCACCGCAATCAGGAGAGGGGGTAGTGGTGGGACTGGTGAGGTGGGCCACAGCTGTGAGGGTGATCAAGGCTTGCAGCCCAGCTACGTGGAGACCGGGAGCCTCATAGGGGCAGCTTTCACTCTGGTGGCCACATGTGTGGCCATCTCAGCTACGGCCCTAAGGGCTGTGGGCAGGGAGGTAAGGGCTCCCAGCAGAGAGAGAAGGGGCAGCCTTCACAGAGTGGCAGCTCTGTGGTGCAATCTGCACATTTACCAGGAGAGGATTAGCTCTCCCCAGATGTGTTTCTCCCAGACAAGAGCTGCCCACTTGCTAGGGAGGCATTTTGCTGAAAGTTTGGGCAAAAAACTTCAGTATGCATTACACATGGCAAAATACAGTAAAATCATCAACCTCATTAAAGTACACGTGCTTAACTCGTATCTGTTCGCACAGCTCTATAAGAAGATGGACGCAGAGCACACGTCTTCTCTTACACACAGAAGTGAGATGGCTTTCTAAAAGTAGATCACTGGCCAAAGGTTGTGAGTTACGAGAGCTGCTCTAGAGATTTCTTTCAGAAAAATAGTTACCACTGGCAACACATTTCAGTGACATAGAATGAGGTGAAAAACTTATTTACTTAGGTGACATATTCAACCTGCTCAGCAAAATTCAATCTGTCACTTCAGGAGAGAAAAACAACTGTGTTCAAGTTGGCAGATAAAGTGGCTGCATTCAATGCCAAACTGGAATCACGGGATTTTTTTTACCTGTTTCAAACATTAGCAGAGATTATGGAAGAGACTGAGTCAGGGCCATCTTCCTCCCAGCTGGTGCATGATCACCTCTCTCAGCTTTCAAAAGAGCTTGAACATTACTTCCAAAAACACAAAAGACCCCTGAACTGGGGAGGATTGGATGCCTGACCCACTTGTAAATAAGCCAGGTAAGTTGACTTCATCCGTGTTAAAAGAGGATCCGTTGCTGGACAGTGCAAATGACAATGACCTTAAAAGTATATTTGAGTCAATTTCAAACCTCCATACTTTCTGTATGAAAATAAAGTCAAGGTGGAGTATCTCGAGATTGCTACAAAAACACAGAGAACCTCTTCCATTTCCAACATCCTATCTTTATGATGCAGGATTTTCCTGCAGAAACAGCAACCAAAATGAAGATCTGCAAAGCAACACACTTTGGGTGTCACCGTCTCCCATCCCTCCCAGATGAGACCACCTAGTTGCAGGATAACAAACTCAGGGCCAAACTCAGTGGGGCCTTCACTGATTCTGCATTATGGTGAGTTGGACAATTATTTCATTATATACAGAGTATAATAGTAATAGAAATAAAGTGCATGCTAAACAAAACACACTTGAATTATCTCATGACCATATACCCCCCTCCCAGTCTGTGGAAAGAAATGTCTTCCATGAAACCAGTCTCTGGTTGGGGACCACTGTCCTAGCATACTCTCACCCTTAGCCACTCTCTCTGCATCACTGCATGCATTTAAATTGTCCCTGATGCGTGGAGAGCTCTCAAATCCACAGCTCCAGCTCACATGCTCATGTCACACTGAATGCTCAACACTGAATTCAATGTCTCCCCCAGTAGCTGCTAATTCCACACTGCCAATGTCCTAAGGATTACTCCAGCTGTAAATCTGAGTGTCATCCTAGAATTCGTCTCTTCTTCATGCCCTAAACTAATTACCAAGACCCCCTACTGTACCTTTTTAATCCCTACAGCAGTGGTTCTCCACCTTCCTAATGCCATGACCCTTTAATACAGTTCCTGCGGGTCGCGACCTACAGGTGGAGAACCACTGCGCTATAGAATTTTTTCATTTCTTGCTACTCCTGATAATCCTATCATACTGTGTGCAGGTGAAAGTGTCAAACAACTACACCATCTCAGCTGTGCCTAACAAGCCCAAATTCTATCAGCACTCTCATTTTCCAGGTGAGGAAACTGGAGCTTCCTAACATGAAGTGACCAAGGTCATACAACTTTTATCTCGCACAGCTGGCTCCCTATCCCAGGATCCTAACCAGATTATGTCCCCTGTGGCCCTATGTCACCTGTGTTACAGGCATGGATTGTGAAGCCAGACTTCCTGGGCTCAAATCCCAACATTATAGTTTACTAGTTGGGTGACCTTAGCAAGCAATGTCTCTCTGTCTCAGGGGAGATAAGTGTGATGTTTGACTGGTGCAAAGGTCTGCTATCTACACGGCTGTCATCCACAAAGGCTTTTAGAACACTTCCTGGTACAGAAGTGGGGTCTTAACTATCCTTATTCTGGCAATCGCTATCTCCAGTCTTTCTCCTTCGCCAGCGGAAGAGACAATTTTAGAGTGCCAAGCTGATCATGGTCCCTTTAGTAACTTAAGTGGTCGATGTCCAAATCTTCCAAACACCAACGACCTCAGCTGTTGGCCGCCGGACCTCGCAGCCTCCTTTCTCGGCAATCTTCTGGCGTCCCCAGTCCTTTGCACATGCGTTCCCCCCACCCCTCAGCCCAGCCGACCAGACTCCTGGACCTTTGCCCATTCGGTTCCCCCTCGTCCGTCCGCTCTTCCTCTTGCCCCATCCCCGCATTTGCTTGTGTGGTTCCCCCTCGTCGCCCACCCTGCGCCTTTGCACCTGCGGTCCCGCCGCGCCCCCGGCCCTTTGCACCTGCTCCCCCCGCGCGCCCCGAGTCTTTGCACCTGCAGTCTCCCCGCTCCCCAAGGCTTTCTCAGGCCCCAGACCCCACCTCCAGGCTCACCCGGCCCCGGGCCCAGCACACACGGCAGGGCGCAGTGGATATCTGTCCGGCCGCAACTGCGTCCCAGAGAGCGAGGACCGCAGTCCGTGGGGCCTCTCGGCCTCCGTCCACTCCGCGGGCGGGGCCAGACCCATGCCTCCCTGACGTCATCGCGACGCGCCGCCCTGTCGCCTGGGAAACCTGACCACGGCTGCGGGAGGCCCTGATCGGGGAGTGGAAAGCTGGACCCTGGCGCCCCCGGCAGCTCTCCGCCTCCCCGCCAGGGCTGGCTGGGGGCCCTGGGGCGAGCGTGGCCGCTCTGCGCTGCGATCTGCGCTGGGCTGTCCGAGTGCCCGGGGCCCTGCCGGCGTTACACTCTCTGGGATCGCGGTTCAGCACGCAGCCCTCGGGCCCGTTCCCAGCTGCTGAATCGGTCCCTCGGCCGGGACCTGGGCATTTCCGAACTGGAGGAGTACGCCCAGCTTCTCGCTGAAGTTTGAGTCCTGCTTCTACACACTTCCTCGGAGAGCCCCGCTGGAAGTGAGCCCTGCTTACCCGTAGCACCAACCAACCCAAGAACCCATTCTTCACTTTTTCTTGTTTCTGTCTTAGGCTTCCCATTTCCTTACCCCTGCACTCGGCCTCTGACTACCCGCACCCAAATCTTGTCTCTAGGGCTGTTTGGGGGCGATCTAAACGAAGACATACACATTATCCGAAATCAACAGAGAGAGAATCAACCGGGCTTAGCGATTTGTCACATAAAGAGGAAAGAGAAGGCCAAAGGTTTCCTATTGAGGGGAGGAACTGAAAGAAAATGGGCAGCATGGCTATAGGGAAGAGAAAGATAAGTGTAATTTCGGAGATGTGTCAAATTTTAAGTCGTAGGTAGGACATCTGGATGGGGATGCTCAGCTGACTGTGGGAATCCTCTCTACTACTGCTATACTCTGAAATACCTTTCTTTTTCTTTTTTTTTTTTTTTTGAGACAGGGTCTCACTTTATCGCCCTCGGTAGAGTGCCATGGCGTCACACAGCTCACAGCAACCTCCAACTCCTGGGCTCTTCACAGTTGTCGCTCTTATTCAAAACAGACATACAGTCATACAGTTATCAGTTGCAAAAGCAGAAGAGACTGAATGACAACCCAGGACCCTGCAGGTGCCCTGCTAATCATCAGAACAGATCCTCAGTCTAGGCCAGCCATTTCCACCCTGGGGTCTGGGGCATCGTTGCAAGCGGTCCTGAGTCCATAGGAGCAACTAAGATTGCCTGGAGACGAAATCAGTCATGGTCTAATAAGAATACACACTACTGTTTTTCAAATGTGTGGAGATTCTGGTTAGAGTAATACATAATACCCATTCATTGCAAAATCCGCACCTCCTTTGGGTGACAAATTCTGCCAAAATTACAACTACTAGTAAGTTGAGTTCATATGTTTTATTGACATCAGGAAGACATCTTTCTACTGGGAAATAATTCAGGTTCATTGCAGGAATGAAAGGGAGAGATAAGCTGTTCCTAGGTAGACATTAGAGGGCAAGTTAAAGGGGAAGACCTCGATGCAACTGGTGGGCTAGTCCAGGTAAGAGATTAAGAGGCCCGGAAATAAGGCTAAGTGGAGCTGGAGGGTGAGGATGGAGCTGAGTGACTTCCTCAGTTCTGTTTAAGTTAGGATGTCATTGCAACATAACATGGAAAAAATACACAAAGCACATATTTCTAGCCCTGAGGATATCATCAGGCTCCCCTCCTGTCTGTCTCGCTCCGCCTGCCTTTTCTCACATTTGTCTACACCTTCCAAAGCTTGTCAGGCCTGGATCATAAACAAATTTTAGCCTCATTACTTCACTCTCCATATAGGTTCCTGGATTGGCGACTAGTCTTAAGACTTCTGTTTCCAGTTCTGACTGTGGCATTACCCCAGGACTTGGCATTTGCTTGTCTTGTAACACTTCTCCCCACCCATGGTTCCCTCCTGGGCCTTAGAACATTGGCTGACCTGGGAATGTCATTGGACATCTCTATGTGCAGTCAGGTGGACCATGAGATGTACAGGAGGGTGGTGAGGTTAGAAGAAAGAGGTCATGCTCCTGTAAACTAAATACAATTCTAAGCCCCCACTGACTGCATGCACCCCATCTTGTCCAAGGGGACCCCAGAGAAATCTTAAAAATGAGTTCCTAGCCATCGACAGGAAGAGAGGACAGATACACATTATTTCATCCCCTCCCATGAGGCTTTTTTTTCCTAAGGGCCTGTTGTGGCCCGAATGGCCCTGGTCTCCACTGCCACAGAAAGGAACCAGGAGAGACACGGATTAAAGTACAATCTTGCAGGAGGCGGGCTAACCTTGATTGCAGGATAGACCCAAGCAACCTCCGCAGTAGCCTTTTATTGAGACAGTACAAGACAGGTGAGGGGAGTATTAGACAATGACTACATGCCCAAGGATCACCATGGGCTTGGATTCTTTCTTGGCAAGGAGCACTTGCAGATGAATTGGCTGAGGGCCCACCCCCAGCTGCAAATCATCTTGTTCAGAGGTCGTCAGGCTTTTGGCGTCCTCTACTACATTCCCCCCCTCTAGTGTATTAAAGACATTTTTGGATAGGTAAGGGAGAAAATCTGTCCTTGGTTATTTCAGCTGTTCTCTTCATGGAGGAGCTTTCCTTCCTGCTAAGTAAAAGAAACAATAGGGCAATATAAGTGTAACAAACTTACACCAATGGAACTAATCTGGGTACAAGGGAAACTATTTTAGCCAAACTAGGCATAGGGGAAACCATGTCCCCTTTGTGCTAATCACCACCCAACTACAAAATGACCCATAGGGCCCATGACGCTTCCATGGGAAGTATTAACCACCACCCGAAGTTATGTTAGGTGGGGAAAGGGCTGTACCGAACTCAGACCCTTTCCAAAGAGCAACAACTTTGAGTAAAGATCAGGTGCCCAAATGAAAGATATAAATCCAACAAGTGAAATTCTCTTTCCTTGGCCGATACCAGTATAACCGTTATCTCAAAGTCTGCTGTTCGAGATCTTTGATGTCATAACTTTCAAAGGTTTAGAAGATGCATACTAAGCTTACCTGGGGCTTGTTATTCAGCCCCAAATAATGAAATCCTGTATCAATCTTCCCACTCTGCATAGAAGCTCCAACTGCCTCTTAGGGAAACAGGACGCTGACTGC
>CAUYRH010034295.1:0-11490 GCA_963574655.1 Perodicticus potto
AAGATTTGTGGGAGGTACGTCTCACGCATGAGCGTGCAAACCCAATCATCACGCTTATGAACTACAAAAAGACCCTGAGTTGTTTTTTTAAATGAAAAGGTTAACCCATACACCTATATATACCCCGAGACTAAAGGCCTAAAAGGGGAGACGGGGAAAGACAGGGAGAGAAACGGAGAGAGCTTCTCTCTCCCCACTTGAGTTCTCTCTCTCTACCAGGAGCTTTAGTGTTTTCTGTAAATCAATTCTGTCTTACCACTGGAAAAAAAAGAAAGAAAGAAAGAAAATGCCATGAAGGCTATGTTAAACAGTTTGATGAAAACATTTCAGATTGTATATGAAACCAGCACATTGTACCCCTTCATTGCACTAATGTATGCAGCTGTGATTTAATAAAAAAAAAAAAAAAAAAAGAACTCTCGTCTTGGGTGCCATTAGAGAAGCATTGCATGAGTGAGGGACAGGAGGACGAGGACCAGCTGGAGCAATTTTGGTGTCAGCCGGGCAAAGCCTGGTTAGAGGGACTTGGCCTGGGATGGTGGAGACAGAAATGGAGAGAGGTTGGGGGGTGGGGGATCAGGTGTATTTTGGAGATAGAACAATAGCCGAGATCATCTCTCTGAAGTATTTAGTGCACGGCGCCTGGCACCCAAGACGAGAAATCAATGAACTTAATTCACATTAATTTACAGAAAAGATTTACAAGGTCTGACAATTAAGTTCATGAAGTCATGCCTCATTGCGGAATATATCACTATGGTCACCTTTGAAGTACTCCCCTTGGCCATCTGGTGACCATAGTAATATTCAGCAATGAGATATATAGCACTTTTTCTAGGATGAGTTTGAGAACTTAACTGGCCTTGTAGCACAGCCCTGCTGGCTTTTGGAAACAGCTTCCCAGCCCAGGGCCTGACATTCTATAGGTACTCAGCAAATATGTGCTGAATGGGGTGAATCCTCAGGCTTTCCGAGCAGTCCCCCTCTTTCCCCGAAACCCAGTGCTGAGACCTCCAGACTCTTTCCCAACAGCTGTCCCTGACTCAGCAGCGATCTTCTTTTGGAAGGCCTAGGAGGGGGTGCTACTCAGCTGCATTCAAGGGATCCCTAGGTGGGGGAGAGTGAAGCATGTGGCTGGGCCAGTTCCCTTTCACGAGTGTCCCCTCCCATCATGCCCAGTGATGCCTGCCACTCCAACACCCTGGGGCCCAGGAACTTGTGTGGACACAACAGAAGCAGCTGTGAAAACCCTTCAAACTGAGATAAAAATAGCCATGTCCTCTCCTACCCCCAGTTCCCTGTGGGCCTGGACATGTTTATTTGCTCAGCTTTAAAGCTCGGAGCCATTCCCTAGACCATGAGCTGAGGGAGGAGGGAAAGCCCCAGGAGGTGACTTAGAGAGAGAGGCGGGCAGGTCAGATATGCCTGAATCCCACTGCAGAACGTCTGAAACACAGCCTAAAAGACCATCTAATCGGCAGTGCCTGCAGCTCAGTGAGTAGGGCACCGGCCCCTTGTACCAAGGGTGCCAGGTTCAAACCCAGTCCCGGCCAAACTGCAACAAAAAAATAGCCAGGCGTTGTGGTGGGCGCCTGTGGTCCCAGCTACTTGGGAAACTGAGGCAGGAGAATCACCTAAGCCCAAGAGCTGGAGGTTGCTGTGAGCTGGGATGCCATGGCACTCTACCAAGGGCTACAAAGTTAGACAGAGTCTCTTAAAAAAAAAAAAAAAGACCATCTAATCACCCTCTTCTATCTACCAGATGGGGAAATCACAACCCAGAGAAAAGCTAGGACTTGCTCAAGACTCCCTGGTTTCTTTCTTTCTTTTTTTTTTTTTTGCAGTTTTTGGCCAGGGCTGGGTTTGAACCCATCACCTCTGGTATATGGGGCCAGTGCCCTACTCCTTGAGACACAGGTGCTGCCCACAAGGCTCCCTGTTTTGTCACTGCTTGGCCCTCTAGAGGTAACCCAAGGGTGCAGGGAGGGTCCCCCTCTTCCTCCCCCAACTTCAAACAAGAAGCTTCCACGGCTCTTATCCAAGTGGCCTTGAGCAAGTCCCAGGCACTCAGTTGAGGTCACTGTCTGGTCATAATCCCTGCCGGGTCAGTCTTATCTGCCAGGCCTTGTACATAAACGCTGTCTGCTGCTCCGCTGATTAATCCTCGGGGTGGGAGTGGGGGTGGGGGTTCTGACCTAGCAGCAGCTTGAACAAAATCACTAAAGATGAACTTCTTCCCCACCCCGGGAAGAGGGTGCTAACCAGGGAAGATGGAGGGATTAGAGCTACTCTAGTCCTCAGCTTGAAACTAAGCAAGTTATTTCCTGCATGGGGGTCAGAGGTCAGGGCAGGAGAGTGGGGAGTTAGTGGGAGATCTAGGGAGATAGAGGGAAGAAGGAGAAGCTAGTGAGCTTTTTTCCTAGAAGGAAAGAGGGAGAGTTCCATTATTTCTAGTTCCCACACGGCCAAAACTTGATCTTATTCATGTTCAAATTCCCAGTGCCTAGAAGGGAGTTGGCACACGGCAGGCATTTAATGATATTTATTAAAAGAGAAAACAGATGAATAAATGAAGCTAAAGGACCCTTCAAATGCCTTCCTTTTCCCACCCTGTTGACCCTGACACTCATACAGGGCACATCTGGAAGCTGCCCACTCTGTGTGTCCCAGAAATGTTCAGCCTCAGTGTTAGGATGGTCACCCTGAAGGGTGGCGTTCTGGAGGATGTCCACAGAGGTTCAATGATAAATAGGCCCACTAGAAGGGAGGTCCCCATGCGGCAGGGGTTTTTGTGAGCTCTGGTCACTGTTGTGGGCACCCAGTGGGCACCCAGTGAAGAATCAGATGGGGTCAGATGAGGCTGGGAAGCCAGAAGTCAAACCTCATCTTCCAATGTTCTTTCCTGCAGGACTTCCCAGAGCCTTTAACACACAAATGTACACTGTTAATCATACACAGTGGCCTTAGGTTCAGGGAAGTCTGGTGTCTCATTGCCCTGTATTTCCCCTCAGATGGGACAGCTCAGCCTTAGGGATGGGGAAGGAAGTCCAGTGACAGACAGGTGCCCCATCTGATGATGTACAGGCAGCTCTTGTCCCAAGAAAGGCATCACCTCTGCTGGGACCCGAGAGGATTGTTGGGAATGGAGAGGGCCGGGGGCAGACACAGCCTTTTCCCCACAGGAAAGGGGAGTGGGGTAAGGTAGGAGAAGCCCTCTGGCCCACTGTGGGGGACAGTGATGAAGGGGTTGGAGGTATGAGGCCCCCTCATTCCTCACTCTTATTCTGTTGCCCTCCCGGAAAATGCACATTCAACATATATTTGTCCAATACCTACAAGACCCCAGGCCCTGTGCTAGTCACTAGGGACCCCTCTGCGAAGAAGATCAAGTGCTTGCTGCCCTGCGGGTGCAGCAGCAGGAACTCCAGGTATTCTCCGCTGTTCTCTGCCCCATTCCACCCACTGAGCCCCGGCTAACTGACCCGATGGACAGCATCAAGGGCTCCATGTCCTCTGGGGGGTTTGGTTCAGCCAAAGGAAGGTGCCAACAGGATCCTAGAGGACAGGAGGACAGAGATCAGTTGGGGTGTTGATTCTCTGGCTCTCTCCTCGTGGGGCCCAGGGCTGCGTCTCTGCACAAAGGCCCTAGGTCTCGTCAGGCGGCTTTTTCCCATTGCCACTATCTCTGAGCTCCATTAACTGCTGCTGCCCTTAGTCCTTCAAGCCTGGGGGTGGGATGTGCTCCCCACTCTTATTAGCCTCAGACACTTCACTGTGCCTCCTTAGTCTCTCCAAACCTGTCCCTACTTTAGTTAAATATTCTTCAGTTACCCGGTGGGGTAGATACTGTTGCTTTCCAGGGCCCTTATGCTGGTTTGATTGACTGTGACAGAGACCCCACACAACAACAAAGATAAGTTTATTCTCCTTTACCTTCAAAGCTTAAGCTGGCAGGGAACCTCTGCTCCATGATGCCATCTGCTCTTTCTTTCTTAATTTTTAATTTTATTTATTTATTTATTTGAGAAGAGCTTTGCTTTGCTATCCAGGCTAGAGTGCAGTGGTGTGATCATACTCACTGCAGCCTCAGATTCCTGGGCTCAAGTGATCATCTCACCCCAGGGACACTGAGATTCAGTTTCAGGTCCCTACGCCAGCTGCTGGCTTCCTCCTTCAACCAGAAGGCTGCCTGTGTCAGTCAAGGTCAAATTCGAAAACAGAAGTCTTAAGTATTTGAAATGGAAGGCATTCAATCCTTCTATTTGGAGGACAGGATTGGCTTCCCAAGTGAGGAAATCGCTGAGAAGCCAGTCGAGAAGATGGGGGAACCCAGAGATTAGCCACAGCTACCTCCCAGAATGGTGGGATAGGGAAAAGGGATGCTGGTAGCTGGACTTACTTAGCAGAAGCTGGGCCTGGCCCAAGCCAGTCCAATGGGCACCATGGAGGAAGCATAGGGAGAGACAGCCTGGTTTCTCTCTTCTTCCCATCGTCCAATCTCCTGCTGGAAGTCTGCTGTCATAGATGCCTGGGAAGTCTAGACTGTTCCTGCCCATCCCTGAAGAACACGTCTAAGGGTTGGAGCTTCTGTTTTGTGATTGTTGTTTTTAGACAGGGTCTGACTATGCCAAGATCACAGGCATGACCAACGTGCCCAGCCTGGGCCAGCGTTTCTGTGGCAGGTGAGGGGAGAGATTGTGGCCAGAGACACCTATAGGGCAGGTGCCCCAGGGCAGCAGGGGCCATCAATGGATTTTCAACAGGAGAACATGATTCAACTTATGTTTTCAAAGCATAGATCTGGCTTCTGAGTGGAAAATGGTTAGAAGAGGAGTAAGAATACCCTCAGAGAGGCTAGCAGGGCTTTTACAGAGGTTGTCCAGGCACCCAGGGTGGGGATAGTGGAGAAGCTAATGGGCTGGGGGTGAGAAAGGTGTTTGAGAAAGACAAAATGTGGAACTGACAGAAGGACAGACAAGTCAGACAGACAAACATACCCACCCAAATCTGTGTCCCAGATGTATAGCAACTCCACAGACCTTGCCCAAAATAGGTGGCAATGTACACCGTACACGCACACACCGCCACTGTATACACACACACACACACACACACACACACTCAGCCAACCTGCCATCATGCTTCATATGGAATATGTCCCCGTAGGATGCTATGCTCTTAGAAAGCTTTCAGCACCAAGTAACAGATGATCCTATTAAAATAGCTTTAAATGAAGCTACGTGTGGTAGCTAACACCTGTAATCCCGGCACTCTGGGAAGGCGAGACAGGTGGATTGCTAGAGCTCACGAGTTGGATACCAGCCTGAGCAAGGGCAAGACCCTGACTCTACTAAAAATAGAAAACTTAGCCAGGTGTGTGGCGAGCGCCTGTCGTACCAGCTACTTGAGAGGTTGAGGCAAAAGAATCACTTGAGCCCAAGAGTTTGAGGTTGTTGTGAGCTATGATGCCAGGTACTCTAGCCAGGGTGACAGAGTGAGACACTATCTCAAAAAAAAAAAATAGCCTTAAATAGTTAGGTTTTCTCACTTCACCAGAAGACAAGGGTAGGACAGCCACCAATCAGTTCATTCAGCAGCACAGTGGTATCACTGTGGGCCCAGGCTCTTGCCATCTTTGTGCTCTGCTGACCTCAGTGTGTTGGCCTCTCCCCTTAGACTGCCTCCTTCGTTGTCCCAGGAACAGAAAGTGAAGGATTTAAGTATGGGAAGAGATCCCAAGAAACACATGTACAGGAGTGGGGAAGTGAGACAGAAAAGGGAAGGAAGCCAAGAGAGGGGGAATAATGGATAACTGGGGCCCGATCCTACTCGGGAGCCCTGGGAGCCAATACATCAGAGTCAGAGGCTGCACACATATCTTCCCACGAGTACGCCCAGAGAACACCTAGTATGCACAGGCAAGGATTACTCACAGGCATCTCTCCATCATGCTCGGAGCATGCTTGGAGGGAAACAGCCTGTTGCCAGGGAAGAATGATGTCACGAAGGGAAACTGCCGTGATGACCCATGTTTAACTCCTGCATACCAAGGTATTGTTTTTTGTGGTTTTTTGCAAGGTCTTAAGACAATGCCTATAGCATAAAAAAGCCTTCATAAAGATGCTTATCTAACCTCCCCAGTGGTTATGAGTTTCAACAAGAAAGCCTGAGATATGACTAGCTTCTCATGTTTTACCCTAAAAGTTTGCTATATAAAGGCTGTCCTCTGAAGGTTGGGTGCAAGGATCCCACCCTTTCTCCGGTGCCCAAGACGTCGTTTCTGTTCATAAGTCCCTATAAAATATTTTCTTTTTAAAAAACTAGATTTGTTAGCCTCTTTCTTCAGCCTCTGGGCCACCTTGGCCTTGGGGGGTAGGTTTGCATAGCCCTGCTCCTGTGGATCAATGGCATCCCAGCACACACTCGGAATTTGCACCCTGGCACCGCCATGTACACACTCATCGCATGCACTACATCAGAGCACAGATAGAACATCAGAGCACACACATACATGATGCACATACACGTTACAGAGCACCCCTGTGCCCCGCTTCTCAATAAAACAAACATGCATATCCCCCTCTGCTTCTTACTTGTCTTTGGCTTGGGCCAGAGAAACCTGGGCTGTAACATCCCAAGTTACCAGCAGGGGGTGGCCGAGAGCTGTGACAGCCTCCAGGTGTTTTTCAGCAAGTTGCAGGGTTTGTTCAAAGGTGTGTTTTGTCTCTGGGTGTGTCCGAGGGAGAGAACAGGTTTCAGGGGCTCTCCGTATGGGTTGAGTTGAATGCAGTGGATGCCCTCACCACCAATCCTAAGGACTGCCTCACTCAGGCTCCACTTGGTGCTCCGTCCCATGAATGGATGAATTAACAAATGAATGAGCAGATGAGCGAATGACTGGAGGATAAAGAAAGAAAAGATAACCCAGGAGTAAGGTTAAAATATGTGCAGTGGAGTCGGACAGACCTCGGTTTGGTTGGAATTCCTCCTCAACCATTGTTGTGTGGTCTTGGCCAAGATACCTAATCTCTCTGTGCCTCAGTTTCCTCAGCTGGGGTAACACCAGTAGTTTCCTCACAGGGTTTCTGTGAGAATTCAGACAGCTAAAGCACTTAGCACAGGGCCTGGCCCGCAGGAAGCACCAAACAGACAGCAACAATGAGTGCTGTCACATTCCAGAGTCCCAAACTCAGATGGTCTGTCCCACAATCAAGTCGTTTGCCCCAGGTTGGGTTCAGAACATATTGTCACCAAAGTGAACTGTGAACACCACTGGTTGATGAATATAGGCTCCCTGATAACACTCCTCTTTGCTTCATTCATTTTTTTGACAAGAACAAGAACATTTATTTCAGTGTTGCTTGAAATAATGGAATGTGGCAGTGCCTGTGGCTCAGTGGGTAAGGCGCCGGCCCCACATACCAAGGGTGGTGGGTTCGAACCTGGCCCTGGCCAAACTGCAACAAAAAAATAGCTGGGCATTGTGGTGGGCACCTGTAGTCCCAGCTACTGGGAGGCTGAGGCAAGAGAATCGCCTAAGCCCAAGAGTTGATGGTTGCTGTGAGCTGTGACGCCACAGCACTCTACCAAGGGCGACAAAGTGAGACTCTGCCTCTAAACAAACAAACAAAAAAATGGAATGTAACTGGAAACAAATGTATGTATAACAACAGGCGAATGAATGAATGGTGGCATATTTATGGAATGCAGCCCTAAACAGTGAAAATAATTGAACTAGAGCTGCATGTATTGATATAGATGAATCTCAAATACATTTCATTGCGCAAAAAAAGCAAATTACAGAATAATGTGTCAGTATAGTGCCATAATAGAGATAACATTTGAATATATGCAAATGAATGCAATGCCCTATATAGCAATGTATAGAAATGGGATAAATATGCACAGCAAAGATCATCAGAGATTAGATGGTGCCACCCTCCAAGAAGCTGGGGAGTGGATCTGGCGGGGGTTGGGAGTGTTCGGCAGCTTCTACAGTACATAGCTTAACTTGTTTTGATTTCCTTGCATATGGTAAAGAAAAGGAATTAATCTGAGACCTTCTCTATTTTAATCCCCAGGACAATCCTAAGTGTGAAATAGGATGAAGCCATGGAGGTTCAGCAAGCTGTGATTAAGTGCCCACACTCACCCAGCCTTTGAAAACCAAAGGTGGGAACTGAACCCAGGTCCCCTGACCCCAGCCGCCTCCCTGATGGAGCAGGATGCTTGGTGTTAATTGTGGTGGTTTCTTTTTTTCTTTTCTTTTATCTTTTATCTTTTTTTTTGAGACAGAGTCTCATTATGTTGTCCTCAGTAGAGTGCCAAGGTGTCACAGTTCACAGCAACCTCCAACTCTTGGGCTTAAGCAATTCTCTTGCCTCAGCCTCCTGAGTAGCTGGGACTACAGGCACCCACCACAATGCCCAGCTATTTTTTTGGTTGCAGTTGTCATTGTTATTTAGCAGGCCTGGGCTGGGCTCAAGCCCTCCAGCCTCGGTGCATATGGCTGGCACCCTACTCACTGAGCTATGGGTGCCAAGCCTATTGTGGTGGTTTCAAAGGTAAAGAAGGTGCCAGAGTCACAAGGAGGTGTCAGGCTGGGCGAGGAGGGTGGGCTTTGTTCCACTGAATCCAGGGTTTAGCTCATGCCTGGAAGGAGCTTGTGCCCAGGCCAAGCCTAGGGGAGGTTTCCTGCCGTCTGGTCTGCTTCCTAACACTGGTAGAGACAGGTCAAGACTGGAGCCAGGCTTGCGCAGGCTCTGCAGGAAGTGGAGGCCTCTGAGCCTCCCAGCTTCCCTCACCTCTCAGGCGTCCAGGGGCACAGGCAGGAGGAGGTGTGTCAAGGGAGCACCAGTCCTAAGGAGATCCCAGGTTTCCTGGCCAGGAATCTCCAATCCTTTGGGGACAGAGGTGTTCTAGGATACAGTCTGGCTGTCATTCATCTGTCCCTCCCTCCCTCCCTTCTTCCTTCCTTCCTTCCTTCTTTCCTTCCTTCCTTTCTTCCTTAAACTCACTAAGTGCCCAGGTCCGTGCTGGGTACTGCAGACCCCAGATGAGGAGACAGCCCCTATCCTTCAGAGGCTCAGTGGCTGGCAGGGGAGATTAGATGTGTAAATAAACAGGCACCTCATCGTCACTCAGTATGTGTGTGTATTGAAGCAAATGAAAATTATCCCACAAAATATCAGCACTGGAAGGGCTGCCGGGACTGACCCACGTGGCCCAGAGAAGAGGGTCTGGGACTTGGTCTTACAGTGTGATTCAGTGGTATAGCTGGAACCAGAACTCGGGACTCATGAAGCAACCCAGGCTGTGCTGCATTTCACCCCTGATTTTTTTTTTTCTTCAAGTTGATCATTATAAAAAATTTATAATGTATAGAAAAGTGTAAAGACTAGAACCATAGCCCTTAAGAACCCACCACCAGGCTTTGCCACATCTTCTCTGTGGTTACTGGCTTCTGCCTTTCCAGTCTAAGCTGGATGTTCTCCCCTGGGACAACATCCCTTCCCTTCCCTTCCCCTTCCCCTTCCCCTTCCCCTTCCCCTCCCCCTTCCCCTCCCTTTCCCTTCCCTTCCCTTCCTTTCTCTCCCCTCCCCTCTGGTCCCCTCCTCTGCGCCCCTGTTTGTCTTATCATATGTGGATCATCAAACTGCTGCTAGAATGTTCACACACTTGTTGTTACTGCAAATTCAAAACCCATAAAAGACTTCTCCTGGGAATTTACTTTAGATCAAGAGTTGGTATCAGAAAAGGCTTTGCTGCCTGCCTCCTTTTAAAGAAGCTTCTACCCAGGCCTGGAGTGGTGGCTCATGCCTATAATCCCAGCACTCTGGGAGGCCGAAGCGGGAGCATCACTGGAGGTCAGGAGCTGTCTTGTTGTGGGAACAACCTTGTACCGACCCAGCGGGCTGCCTGGTACAAGGCTATACCCACAACAACAAGACAGCCTTTCCTCAGACCATTCTTTTATGGGTGTGAGTTTCTTTCTTTCTTTCTTTCTTTTTTTTAGAGAGACAGTCTCACTTTATTGCCCTTGGTAGAGTGCTGTAGTGTCACAGCTCACAGCAACCTTCAGCTCCTAGGCTTAGGCAATTCTCTTGGCTCAGCGTTTCAAGTAGCTGGGACTATAGACGCCCACTACAGCGCCCGGCTTTTTTTTGTTGCAGTTTGGCCGGGGCCAGGTTCAAACCCGCCACCCCTGATATATGGGGCCAGCGCCCTACTCACTGAGCTACAGGCACCACCACCCCCCCTTTTTTTTCTGGACAGTATCTCACTCTGTTGCCCAGGCTAGAGTGTCATCACATCAGCCTAGCTCACAGCAACCTCAAAAGCCTGGGCTCAAGTGATCCTCCTACCTCAATCTCCCAAGTAGCTAGGACTACAGGCGCCTGCTAAGATGCCCAGTCTATATTTCTATTTTTAGTAGAGACCAAGTCTCGCTCTTGCTCAGGCTGGTCTCCAGCTCCTGACCTCCAGCAATGCTCCTGCCTAGGCCTTCCAGAGTCCTTGGATTACAGGCATGAGCCTCTGTGCCTGGCCTGGATAAAAGCTTCTTTAAAAGGAGGCAGTAAGGCCTTTTCTGATACCAACCAATTCTCCAATTCTTTGACACAAGTGCGTATCCAACAATTCCATTCATTTCTGACTATCTCCCTGATTTTAGCATCAAATCCCACAAGTGAAAGGGCTGGGGTTCAGTCCCACAAGACTGCCCCCACTTCAGACGTTAATCACAAGTCCTGGGGGCTAGAGGTTTCCATGACTCCCTCCTCTGTTTTGATAATTTGCTAGAATGGCTCTCAGAACTTTGGAAAACGCTTGACGTGTGTTTACTGGTTTGTTACAAAGGATAGGAATAAGCAGCTGGTTGAAGAGGCACACAGGGCAAGGTCCTGAGGGGCCCTGAGATTCTCAAATGCCATTTATGAGAACAAAAGGCTGGGAACAGGCTTTTGAAGACTATTTGATGCCAACTTCTCTTTTTCCAGTTGGGCAAACTGAGACCCAACTTATTCAGCACATTAATAACAGAGCTGGGTCTAGAACCCGGTTTCCCTGTCTGTCAAATAATGACGGTCATAGCTGGTATTTACTGAGAGCCTACAACATGACAGGGATCAACCTTGTGAGGCAGATATTCTTATTTACCCACATTTACAGATGAGCAATTGGAGGTTTAGAAAGGGTCCTACAGGCTCAGCGCCTGTGGCTCAATGGGCTAAGGCGCCAGCCACCTACACTTGAGCTGGCGGGTTCGAATCCAGCCCAGGCCCACCAAACAACAATGACACTGCAACCAAACAACGGCCGGGCGTTGTGTTGGATGCCTGTAGTCCCAGCTACTTGGGAGGTGGAGGCAAGAGACTCGCTTGAGCCCAGGAGTTGGAGGTTGCTGTGAGCTGTGATGCCACAGCACTCTACCCAGGGCGACAGCTTGAGGCTCTGTCTCAAAAAAAAAAAAAAGAAAAGAAAAGGTCCTAC
>CAUYRH010034296.1:0-30497 GCA_963574655.1 Perodicticus potto
GGCGCCTGCAGTCCCAGCTACTTGGGAGGCAGAGGCAGGAGACTCGCTTGAGCCCAGGAATTGGAGGTTGCTGTGAGCTGTGATGCCACGGCACTCTCTCCAGGGTGACAGCTTGAGGCTCTGTCTCAAAAAAAAAAAAAAAGAAAGAAAGAAAAAAAAAAAGAAATTTGAGAAAGGGAAAAAAATGGCCTGACTCTATCCAGAGAAAAGACTGGTAATAATAGTAGCATCAGAAGTAAGACAAAAGGATTGAGCATATAAAAGATATAATTAGTGTGTCAAATATTTTACTTTGCCTTACAGAGGACATAAGTTCAAGTCCATTATAAGTCAAAGATTTATTTCCATGTGTATGTGTTTACCTATCTCTATGTGTGTGTGTGTGTGTATCACAGCACAAATTAAAGAGATAAAAGTCTCCTTAATGAAGTCACCCAATGAAAGAATATTTTAATCTTAAAAAAAAGACAAAGAAGAAAAATTGGAAAGAAAGGACAACAGAGAGCCCAGGTTTTTTAACCAACATCTCAGAAAAAGACCCATGGTTTCCAATCCAGCTCTTACGCCAGAGCTCTGCACACAGTCATCATGAATGATCAGCAGAATCACAAGATCTGACCCATCAGACTGAAGCATTGTGAGGGAACTTTTAGATTGTCAAATTTCTTTAGGGAAATTACAGACTTCTGTTTATATGAATTTATCCTATATAAGCATCAATATCATCATAAATACCAGTTCCCCAAGATGAACTTTACATTTTAGTAGGAATTACTACACTTTAAAATGGGTTTACACACACATAACAACTCTAAAATATCAAACACTCAATGAAAAATGTGAACTCATTGATTGGCTCTTACAAGCAAATGACCTCTTACATATTTCTACCTTTTGAATAATCAGAAAGCTGTAACACTCCCCCAAGACAAGGTGTTGCACATAAATTAGGTTCTGCCAAATATGTGCACGTGAAAAGCGCAAGTGTGGCAGAAACCACAATCCTACAGAAGGAGCAACTGATAAAAAATTGTCTGCTAGACACAGTAACCACTGTGTGCGAAGCACCACAGTCCTTGTTCTCCTATTCAATGCACCAATTTCACCGATGAGAAGCAGCTATGGAACTGAGGCAGTGAAGGCAGCAGCTGCATGTGCAGCCTGAAGGCCACAAGTCCAGAAGTCGCTCCCCGTTCCCTTCTCTATCCCTTCAGATGACTTTCTAAGTACCTGATCCCTTAAACTCCTCGCAGCTTAAAAAAAAAAAAAAAAGTAGCTACCCTGGGTCTGTTTCTGCTCTACACCCCATCTGACACACTAACATTACATGAGGTTAGGTCCTCTAACACTCTTCCTTAGACTCCTGTTAACTCAAGACTTGCCTGCAATCTCTTACCATCCCAGTTCTTCCTCTAATTTGCCACTACCAAATCTGATCACGTGTAAGAAAGTTTATCCAATAAAGGCCAAATGGAAACTGCTTCTGTTTTTTTACATACCTGTACTTTTATGTGTGCAGCTGTGTCCTTTAACTTCTCCATGTAGCAAGATTCTTCAAAGCCTAACTCAAATGATACTTGCTGTAACTCTTTTCCAACAGGGTCACTCCACATGTCACACTCCTTCACAGATGCACTGCCTTTCATACATTCTGCTGCCTGCCAGGGACTTTGTGCTCATTCATACGCTCATTCAAAAGATATCTGCTAAGTTACATTTACCTACCACCTGTACTGAGAGCTAGGGACACTACCCTAAGCAAGATAAGCAAGATCTCTTCTCTCTTGCAGCTATAATCTAACAGGGATATAGAGTACCTAACAATTACCCACACTGGTTTAATTACAATTGTGATAAGTGCAATAAAAGATCAGGGTGCTGCTGTCTTACAGGTATAAATGGAAGCCTAACCTAATCTGCGAAGATCAAGGAGAATCATGTTCCTTGAAAACACACTTTAGCAGAAGATAAGTAAAAGCCGATTAGGCAAACAGTGTTAAGAATTTCCTAGGCAGAAGGTACAGCACATGCAAAGACCTTGAAGCTGCATTCTAGGAACTGTAAAGACCACGAATGGGCAAAAGTTAGGGTACAAGGGAAATAGTCCAAAATAAAAGGGAAGTCTTTCTTAAAACCACTATTACAACACTTAGCACACTGTTTTAGTTTTTTTTTTTTTTTTTTTTTTTTTTTTTTGCAAAAATAGAACCTACTGAATAAACTTCTTTAGGTCTTACAAATTTTTTTAGCCCCATAACTTAACACAGTACTTAACAAACAGTATCCTCAAGTCAAGATATGCAGAAAAGACTGTTCTGAGCAAGGAGCTTAATCTCTCAATACCAGACAGGATAAACAAGACAATCTCTAAGGTTCAAAAATCTTGTTTCTGATTATCCCATAATTTACTGGGCAAGAGACTAACTTTCATGACAGTTTAAACATATTCAAAATCAGAGCCACTTTTCCCTGTGGATGAAGCTTTTAAATATTGAAAACTAAACTTAAAGTTGGCTACAAGATCTCAGTCTTCACTGCTCCCCAACATGCCACCAACTAATGACCAACAACAGCTGCTTTAATGCTCCCACTGAGTCACGAACATGGCCAGGGAAGAAGAGGAGCAGTTCCATCTGCCTGTTCTTATTCTCCAGTTTCTCAACAGATTTGGTTAAGAATAGGATCAAGAGCAGAAAACTGGCACCTATGACATCTTTTCCTTCTTCCTTACTTCCTAAATACTGTCAATTCAGGAAACAAAATGGTGACTCAATAAGAAAATGTCAAAACCCGGACGGCGCCTGTTGCTCAGTAGGTAGGGCACCGACCCCATATACCAAGGGTGTTCGAACCCGGCCCTAGCGAAACTGCAACAACAACAACAAAAATAGTCAGGCGTTGTGGGCACCTGTAGTCCCAGCTACTTGGGAAGCTGATGCAAGAGAATCACCCGCCTAAGCCCATGAGTTGGAGATTGCTGTGAGCTGTGGCACCACAGCACTCTACTGAGGGTGATAAAGTGAAACTCTGTGTCTAAAAAAAGGAAGAAGAAAAAAGAAAATGTCAAAACCCAATTGATAAATCTAAGCCAACTACTATAAGACAACAGAACATAGCAGTCTCAAATCCTAAGCTTTAGTTTTGGTATACCTTCTCAAAGACAGTGGGATAAACAGTTTTTGAAAGAAAAAATATATATATATTGAATTAACTAAGAAATAACTTAAAAACAGGGTATAAAGGCTTGGTGCCTGTGGCTCAACGGGCTAAGGCGCCAGCCACGTACACCTGAGCTGGGGGTTTGAATCCAGCCTGGACCCGCCAAACAATGACAGCTGCAACCAAAAAATGGCCGGGCATTATGGCGGGCGCCTGCAGTCCCAGCTACTTGGGAGGCTGAGGCAGGAGACTCGCTTGAGCCCAGGAATTGGAGGTTGCTGTGAGCTGTGATGTCATGGCACTCTATCCAGGGTGACAGCTTGAGGCTCTGTCTCAAAAAAAAAAAAAATAGGGTACATAGAAAGCCTGAGGCAATTTATTACACAGTGAAAAAACATCAGTCCATATACAGAATGGAACTTTGTAATAACTGACCTGTAAAAGTTAAGACCCTTAACATGTCTTTCAAAAGCACTTACAATCAGAGCTTCACTACCTACATTTACTAGTCATTTGACATATATAACAATGGATCAAAAATCATGTAACAAACCAAGACTTCTACTATAAGAGTGCTCCATAATGGGTTTCTATTATACCAAAGACTCCAAAGCTTTGCAAAAATATTTAAATCTACCAATTACTCAATCATGTCAAATTTTTCAGTTACAACTATAGTCTAAGTAAATCAAATAGTGGCCTTACCTGTGACTTTCTTTTCCCTGAAAGATCAAGATAAAACAATGAAATAATTTGTAAGATTTTAGCATTATTCTACATTTAGCAGCAACAGGAAAAAATAATCCTTCTAAATCATGACTGCGGAGTTCATGCCCTTCAGGTTGCACCTTTGAACTCTTGGTACTACTCTCTTTTCTTCTACTTCCTCTGCTTCTCAAAAACAAATAAACCAACAACAACAAAAAAGACCAAACAAAACCAAACTACAAAAGATATTCATTCAGTATACCTCTATTGACTTCAGTGGTAATACAAACACCGAGCAAACCGAATACTTCCCTATTCTTCATGTGAGAAGTAAAACTTGTGATCCTAATTTAAGATGTGTATGATTCTTTTCTCACCCCAAAAGAACTAAATAAACACTTGCTAACATAGCTAATGATGATTTTTTAAAACCTGTATTATTTGAGGAAGCATTAGTGAAAATATGATTTTATAAAATACTTTTTTGGAGACACAAACGAGCAAAAATTATTTCTGATTATTTCTATACAAAAAGAAAGGTTAATTTTGAACCTATTATTCAATTTTTAATGACTTTAATATTTACCAGTATCTCTACGTAATCGTGTTAATTTACTACTGGGTATGACAAAGTGTGTACCATATACTTCAGCTCCTTTTTTCTCCTGGCCTTTTAAAGGCCCATTTTTCAGTGTTTTCCTAGAGCAGTGAGGAGCAGTGAGGAGCTTCAATATAGTACAGTACTCCCAAATAATCACACGCAATCAAGTATCAAGCAAACAAATATTACTACAAGAACCAGGCATACAATTTTTTTAAACTCATCACCTGAAAGTTAATAGGATAAATAATATTAGATTGACTCAAATTACTACATTGAAAAGTGCTTCATAAAATAATCTAGTGTTACAGTATTCCCACACAATTCCTCCAGTAATCCAGTCACTGCTATGACACTGAAGCAACTTGCTGATGCTGTGCAGCTCTGTCTAATCAAGTATTACCAGCCTACAGAAATGTGACTCATTTATGAAGTATTGAAAAAGAACAATACAGCTTCAGGAAAAGTCTAGGTCAAATAACACAGAAATCTTACATGACATTCCCGAAGATGGACTGTCTCCTTCTTTGAAGAACTACCTTTTCTCACCAAATTATCAAATAAACCAATTAAACATAAGCAAAATCACTTAACTACATGAGACGTTTGTTTCAAAAAATCAGAAGCGTTTTTCCCATGAGATTACTTACAAGACATTAAATACGTATAAATCAGACCTCCAAATACAAAACATATCAGCTAAAAATAGTTGCAAAGGCAGAGCCCTCTAACTGAACAAACTAAAATTAGGTCTTTTCCGTTTCTGGCTCTTTAAAATGCCCCTTACATTTATGAGGTACACAAACCAGTATCCACATATTCTCCCAAACTAGCAGCTCAGACAGAATCTAATTACTAAAATCTTCAGGAACATGTGCCCACTATCCCCCAAGAAACTCAAGTAACGAAATGCCTCTTCATTCTGGCTAATAGCCAAACTAACAAGCGGTACTACTACTACTGCTCCCGATAAAGACCTTCAGTGAAAGTCCAACCCATCGGAAACGATCACCATGCTCTGGATGCAGAGGCAGGAGCCCGGTACGAGCGCTGTCAGGTCGACAGGCAGGGAGAGCTCCATCTGGGAGACCAAGCATCGGAGCCACGAGAGCGAGGACGTCAGCGCACAGCAGGACAGAGGAGGGGACCGGTACCTGAAGGGCCCCCCCTACACAGGTAGCCGCGACCCAGCTAGGAGGCAACTCTTGAACCCTAACACCGCTCAGGCCGGCGCCCAGTTCCGCGCTCCCAGCGCAGGGTTGGCAGGGGCAGGAGGCTGGACCACCGCCCGGGCCGCGGGCCGGACCTCGCCGGCGCCTCCGGCGCAGGGTCGATGGAGCCCCGCGACGTCCGCCCAGACACCCGCCCTCCCGCCGGCGCCGGGCCGGCAGACGCAGCCGAGGCGTCGGCTCGGGCCCTGAGCGCCGCAGCGGCGGGAAGGTCACCGGCCGCGGCAGGGCCCGACCAGGGGCGGCGGCGGCGACGTCCGCGCTACCTTTGGCCTCGCAGTCCGCGCAGTACTTGTTGTCCTCCTCCCTCAGCAGCTTGGACAGGATGAGCTGGTGCTGCTCGTTCAGCTTCTGAGACTTTTCCCGGCAGGAGCGCGTCGCCATCTCGGCAGCGGGGCGGGAAGCCCGGGGCGGCGGCGGCGGCGGCGGCGGACGCGGGCAGCTGCCGGGGGAGGTGAACGCACCTGGCGCCGCCGGGACCGCGGGGGGACTCAGCCCAGGAGGAGGCGGCCGCGGCGGCAGCTGGAACAGGAGGAGGGGCGGCGGCAGAGGCGCCGACGTGCCCCGCCTCCTCGCCGGGCCGCCCTCACGCACCGCTCGAGCCGGCGGGGGGAGGGGCCGGAGCCCAGGCTTCCGGGCGGCGCGGAGCAAGCAGCCCGGGCGGCCGGCGCGCTGCGCATGCGCCGAACTCACAGACGCCGGAGAGCCGGGTGTGTTTGCAGGAGGGCAGATGCCCAAGGTGATTCCAGAAACAGTATCTGGCACTACCCAACGTGGGTTTCCCCCATTTGAGATGTGATTGTCCTTGACAGCTTTGAGTAAAACCCGGTAGTGGAAGACCTTTTATGAGGAGGCTGCTTTTCACTTCTATCCTTTGCTGGTACAAAATTGGAGATGCAGAAATAATAAGAGTTTGGGGGGATTCATTTATTCATTCGAGGCTCATGCACCTGCAGTTTTGAAACTGGCACTATTGTAGAAGCTGGATACACGCATGGAATGAAATAGGAAAAACAGTCTCTTAACATTTTTTGGTGGTGCAGGTATTGAGGTTGACATTTATTTTTTAAGTATTCTGTGCCATGAACCGTTAGCTCGTTTAACCCTTACCACAACCCTGTGATATTGTTGTCTTCTTTACACAGATGAGGAAAGTGAGGCCTTGAGGAGTTGAGTAACTTGGACAGGTCACTGAGCTACTCAGAGGAGGGACTGAGATTCAAATCCGAAGCAGTCTGGCTCCAGAGTCAGGCAATAAACCGTGCCATAAAGAGGAAATTGTGACCGGGAAGCCGAATACTAGGTGGTGTTGCTGTAACTAGAAGCTGCATAAACAGTGATCCTACCTGCAAGAGAAAAAAAAAAAAAAAGAAGAAGAAGAAGAAAAGATGACATTCTTGCTCCCTAATCCAAGTTCATGGGTTTGAATCCGGCTGAGACAGTTTGAATGATTTGGCATGTCGTGGATTATTAGCAAGATCTAATTTGGGACTAATGCAAGCAGAATAAACAATGCCAGAATAAACAAAGCCCTTACCTGTGGTGGAGCAAATGCTGAGATGAGCAGAAGTCTGTGTCTTACGCTTTTTTGTAAGGCCGATTTCTAGCCATGGGCCCTGCATAAAAGTGACCCTCGTGCCTATCTACCCCTGTACTTGCACAGGGGCTCAAAAACTGTTTGTGGAATTAGATTGAATGGATGTGGCAATGAATATGCTCAGTAATTAAACAAATTAGAGCTTGTACTGCATAGGTCTCACAAATAATAACTAGGGAAGTATCAGGACGTGTCCCAATAAACCAAAAAAAAAAAAAAAAATCAATCACATGGGAGATGGAATTTATGGCCATGTCCTGAAGATAGGCTTGAACCAGATGGGGGCTGAGAAGAGAGATATTAAGGAACCACAGCATGCACAAAACAAAGACTTGGAGTAGCCTGGAAACAGAGTGGAATGCAGAGACACTGCTTAGGATGGACTGACAGACAAGGCTGGATAAATGAAGTATGACAGGGAAGACTTGGGAAGCCAGACAAAGTGGTCTGGCCTTGATGCAGTTGACAGTAGAAAATGTGTAGATTCTTTAAGTAGCATAGTAGCAGAATTAAAAGGATCTTTTAGGAAAGTTAGTCCAGCAGTAACCAGTTAACATTTTTTTTAATATTCCCCCTCCCTCCAAAAATTCTAGAATACAAATTCACCACCAAGAAATGACCTGTAAGATGGATGTACAGTAGCTTCACTTAAAAACAGAAAAAATAACAGGTAAAATTAATTTTAATAATTAATTTAATGTATTCAAATATTATTTCAGTATGTAATATAAAAATTATTAATGAGATTTTTACACTATTGTCTTCAAAATGAAGTGTATATTAAATATTATGTACACTTACAGCTTATTTCAATTTGGAGTTAGTGGAGTTTCAAGTGTTCCCTAGTCACATGTCACTAATGGCTACATTATTGAATGGTGTTGCTCTAGAACAGTGGTTCTCAACATGTGGGTCGTGACCCACGGGAACTGTACTAAAGGCTCACAGCATTAGGAAGGTTGAGAACCACTGCTCCAGAACTTTTTTTGTCTCTCAGCAGACTTGAACCTATAGTTAAACTTCCACAGCATGCTTAAATTATGTTTATCAAAAAAGAGTGAAAAAAAGAAAATACTTACTGGGCTTTTAACTTCTGTTGAAAATAATTTAATTAATGATTTTTTATAAAGATCCTCTCTTGGCACACCAGTTGAAAATCACTGCTGTAGATGGTCAGCTTAGAAACCATTAAAATCTAATTTCGAGTTGATTGTATTTTAAGAAAGTAGTAGGAAGAAAGGAAGAAACGGATGCCAAAAACACCTTAGGAAGAAAACAACATTGCATTCATTCACCAATATTTACTCAACAACTTCTGTCCGGTTCTCTGATAGTCAGAAGCTTCCAAACATGTAAATAGAAAAATTAAGAACCACATTGTAAAATCTATATAATATAAAGAGTTCTGGAAGCAAAAGGAATGGAACACCCAGTAGCCTAAGGAAATCTGGGAAAAGTCTCATCAAAGAGGTGCTACTGAAACTTTGTTTTAATAGATGTGGAAATTTTTCAAGTGAATGGGGGTAGAGAGGAGAAAAAGGAATAACTTGAAAAAAATGGATATGGACTTCTGAAAGGACAGGGTTGTATGCTGGAAGTAATGAGCATATGAGGCACAAAGAACCAAGAATGGGTGCAGAGAACATGAAGGTTAGAAAGGAAACAAGGTAGAGCTTTAGATTACAGCCAAGGAGTTAAAAGCTTTGTAGGCAAGCTAGAGTGTAGGACCCGCCATGGGCTTGGAGAGCCAACAGAAGCTTTTACATGGAAAAATGAATTAATGGGTAACTACAATAACAGTATGGAGAATATGGTGGAGAAAAACTGTTATCAGGAATAGATTACAGGGCTGTTGCAATAATAATCTGGAGAAGATATGATAAAGGCCTATTTTAAGCAAGTAGCATAGGGTTTGGGAGAGACAGAATCAAATGATGTCTATTTAAAATTAGAAGTAGCAAGATTTGGCAGCTGACTCTATGTGGGGGTGAGAGAAAGGAGGTGAGAACAACACCAGGTTTTCTAAGTTGGGAGACAGGTAAATGGTGATGGCATTAACCCAGATCAAGAATAGAAGGGGTAGGTCTCTGGGTCCTGGTGATGGCAGGGCTGAGCCAGTAGCGTTAACCTCCCAGCTCTCCATTCACTCGGCTGCATGCTCTGCTGCTATGATATAACAATCCCATCTCCTTTGCCGAGAACTTCCTGGCCAGCAGCATTGCTGCCACCATCTCCAAGAAGGTTGTGGCCCTAATGGAGTGGGTCAAGCTGCTGTTTCAAGTCCAACAGGTCAGTAAACAGATCACAGCTGACAGCTTTACATAAGTATGCAGACTACATTGTCTTTATCCCCAACGACCTGGCCAAAGTCACCAACTACTTCCTTATGCAAGCCCTCAACTTTGCCTTCAAGGATGAGAGCACAAAGGTATTCCTAGGGGTTTGCAGTCCTGGAGGCATTTTGCCAGCAATCTGGCCTCTAATAGGACAGCCACAGCCACCTCCCTCTGCTTCGTTTACTCCCTGGATTTCCCTGGAAATCTGGTGAAATCTGGTAGCCAATGCTGGGAAACCGGGCACAGAACTGGAGTTCAAGTTTGAAGGCCTGGAAGACTAATGAAGATCACCAGGTCTGACAGGATCTAGGCCCTCAGTGTCTCTGTGTGGAGATCATCATCTGCTGTGCAGGCTGAGGCCTGCCCTAAGAGTGACCCCAAGACCCCCACATTGTGGTGGGACAGATGATTATCCAGATTGTGATAGTGGTAGCCAATATAATCTCCTTCCCTCTGATCCTGTGTGGGTACAAAAGAGTAACATATTGTCCCTGGGAAGGCTTCTTTGCTGGGGGAAAATTTTCAAAAAGGAAAGGGGCAATGCCTTCCTCAGGAGTACATAGTTCAGTTCTCAGAGATATTGGTAGAGGAGGCTTCAGGCTGGTGCTGTATGTGGAACTGAAGAAAATCATCTAAGTATGTCTGCTTACTAGTAATGGGAAGCAAGAGAATCACACAGCAAACTTTGCTGCTGTGGACCACTGACATCTGTGAAATTCCATTGTCATTGTCCTGGCCATATTATGTCTGCAGAGAGCTAAGGAAGATAGAAAAGGATTCTTCATGATCATATTCAACAATTGGCATCCTGATTCTATGTATTGATTAATGGGACTACATGTGAGACAGCTATTCTAAGCAGTCATGGAGTCCAGATGCTTTTAGGACTCAACTTGTGTTTAAGTCTTCCTTTAAAAAAAAAAAACCTCCCATTTGTATTTAAGCACTATCTCCTCTTTTGCACAGCTGCATAATTGCAATTATGTTCTAGGTTGTGCATTCTGGTACAAAACAGTAAAAGCAGGACAAGAAAAGAAGAAAAAGAGAACACAAGAGATAGTACAGATTTGGAATCAGTAGAGAAGTGGTGCCTACGACATCCAGCTCCATATGTCCAGTAAGACATTGTGTATTTACTTCTAGAGCTCTGGAGAGAAGTTGGTGCTGGTGAAAGCCATTTGGCAGGCATCTGCATTTCAAAGGTCACAGAAGCCATGAGGATGGATGAGATTCCTCCAGAGAAAGTATATAAATAAAAAAGAGAAGAGACACAAAGACAAAACTCTGGAGATTGCCTATTAAATGAGGAATGCAGAGAAAGGTAAGAGAACCATTAAAAGGAAAAGTAGGGTATGGCCAGGAGGAGAGCCAGAAGCTGTGGAAGAAAGGGTTTCTAAGTAAGGGAGAACACCAGTGCCAACTGCTCCAGAAAAGTCAATGACTGTATTTCCATTTCAGATAATCACACAGCATGTAGTCAGGGGGCTGTAAAGTTCACTGTCCTTCACAACTGACCTTTAGCTCAGGAGCAGGAAAAGAGAAATCATCTGGTGAGGTTTCCAGGAACTGTGATTTTCTGGATGGTTCAGTGAAATGTTGAGGGAGAAATAGGGATGTTTAAAAGGAGAAAAGTACAAGGACAGGAAGCTGTGCTAGAGTTAACTATAGAGTGTAAGGTAAGGGAAGTGTCCAGAGTGTGTATGGGAGAGGTAAAGTAGAAGCAGCCGAATGATCATGATCGTAGGTCTCTTTGAGGCCAGAGGTGATTTGGTGTGGTTAGGAAATGGATGCTGATAGCTAAACATCGCAAATGCCTAGAGACAATTCTCAGCGGGGTGTTCAACTTGTTCTGATGAAGTTCAGGGTGTCAAGTTCTCTATGCTTGACAGCTGGAGAGTGAAGTTGAAGGTCTCTTTCTGCAGATTGTTAGAGAAGTAAAGTCCCTTTGGACTCTAAAATTTTTGTTTCCACTTGGAAGAAAAAGATAAAAAAACAGGTATAGGGAGTTAGCCATTTGGCAGGCATCTGCATTTCAAAGGTCATAGAAGCCATGAGGATGGATGAGATTCCCCCAGAGAAAGTATATAAATAAAAAAGAGAAGAGACACAAAGACAAAACTCTGGAGATTGCCAGAGGTATAGGGAGACCACAGTGGAACCACAGTGTTTCACAGAGGCTATAGGAAAAGAGGGAAGGTAGGAGAGTGGGGAAATGAAGGAAAGAAACTGAATATTCTATGAGAATAAGGGTAATAGTAATAAAAGCCACTGCCTTTTAACCTCCCACTGTGAGTTAATAATCCTCACGCCAAGGCTCTTAGGTAAATCTTAGTATACTTGTTTTTCATACCAGGAATCACCAGGTAAGATGGGCTATTTCTTGTTGAGATAATCTCAAAATCATAATGACTTCAAACAATGGAAGATTATCTCTTGGTCATGCTTCATATGCATTAGGTTGGTAGGAACTCTGCTCCATGTTGCCCTCACTCGGGGCCAGGCTGATAGAGTCTTTATCACTTTTCACGGGAAAGGCAAGAGGTCTTCTTCCAGGAATGATGCAAGTCTACTTCTACTCTCATTCCATTGGCAAAGCAAGTGCATGACCGCTCCTAATATCAAAGGAACCAGGAATACAATTCCACCATTTACCTAGAAGGAGAAATGGAACTATCATTGAACAGCACAGAAACTGTGGCTCAGAGAGGTACTTTGTTGAAAGTTACCTAGATATTAAGCAGCATAACTGGCATTCAAGTTAATCTTTTTGACTTTCATGCCCTGCTTTTTTCTTTTATAAGCTGTGATATCCCTTGGAAAGGAAAATAGAACAAGTTAGATCCAGCAATGACAAGAAATAAAGAAAGACCGAGTATATTGAGGTGAGAGGAATATTTATCATGGAGATACGTAAAAAAATGCAACATACCCACAAAAAGAGGAAACCCAGGACAAATCACAGATTGTTTGTTTTGCATTTAGAAATTACATCAGGGAATGTTAGTGTGTTTGTGCTTCCTAAGACTCTGCCCAACTGGTGTGTCAAGCACTTTTTTTCATTTATGCTCAGATACCTGTGGACTCCTATCAGTATGGCGAAAATGAAGTCTCTGTTGAAGACGCGTGACTTCTACACACTTCTTCCCCTTATTTCTTTAGAGGTGAGTTGTTTCCAAATATACGTGAAGCAAATAACTGTTATAGAAGAATGCACAACATCTTACTGCTCAATGTAGGAAAATGGTCATTTCCCAATTCTCATTTCCTCATCTTTTTTACCCATAAGTACAGAAACACTGAAATTTTTTTAGTGGCTATATGGGCAAGCAGTGTCCCTGGTCACAAAACAACAACAACAACTTTATACAAGGAGCCAGAAGAGCATGTCCACCCTTGAAGTGCTATATTGGAGGCAGGAAAACCAACTTATGTGTCTATCTGAAGGCAGACAGCTGATGGAACCATTAGAAGGGAAGTCAGTCCTCAACCTGGGCCATGGGAACTCTAGCTATTCCTTTGAGCATTTTGTTGAGGAAGAATTAAAAAACTCTAAGAAATTTTTACTAAACCTGCACCTTCTTCTTATCCTCCGTACTCCTAACCCCACTAGTCTTTTGATGGGAAGGTTGACTGCTCAAACTCTTGGGCTTAAGTAATTCTCTTGCCTCAGCCTCCCAAGTAGCTGGGACTACAGCCACCCCCACAACACCCAGCTATTTTGTTGTTGTTGTTGTAGATGTCATTGTTGTTCAGCAGGCCCTGGGCCAGGTGTGAACCGGTATATGTGGCTAGTACCCTAACCACTGAGCTACAAGCGCAGAGCCCCTCATTTAGACTTTTTTAATAAAACTTTTAAACATGACCTGGAATATAGTGTTAGTCAATAAATTGTGTATTTTCATGGGTAAAAAAACCCAAGCATAGCCCCATCTGTCACTCCTATAATAGTTTATTATCTGTATTACATGGTGAAAGATCAGCTTCCCTTAATATCTCCTTCTTGGAGATCTCCAGAGCTTACACTACTAAGGCACATGGCAAGCCCTTAATAAATGTTTTCTGCATAAATAAATAAGCAATTGAGCTTCAGTGTGGGTTTTGTATATGAAAATATAGTTTCTATGTGGAAAATGAAGAAACTCTTTCTTTAATGTTTTTATTTTTTGAGACAGAGTCTTGCTCTGTTGCATTGTAATGGTGTCATCATGGGTAACTGCAATCTCAAACTCCTGGGCTCAAGGGATTCTCCCGACTTCCCGTCCCGAGTACCTGGGCCTACAAGTGTATGCCACCACACCCAGCTAATTTTTCTAATTTTAGTAGAAATGGGGTCTTAATCTTGCTCAGACTGGTCTTGAACTCTTGGCTTCAAGCAATCCTCCTGTCTCAGCTTCCCAAAGTGCGAGGATTATAGGCATGAACCACTGCACCCAGCCAAGGAACATAATTTTGTAAGTAACTTTTTTAGAGTTTTCTATTAAAAAGAGAAACTAATACACAAAAATTCCTATCTATATCACTCCTAATTTATTTCCCATCTTGGACAAGTTATGTTATTTGACTTATTATTAAGTATTTTCCCCACTTAACATTAAAACTCACTGTTTCTACATCTTAATTATATTAATTTTTAAAGATAAATTCTCAGTAGTCATAATTACATAGTGAACTTCAAAATACAAAGCAAGAACAGCAAAACTGACCTAGGATGAGCTCTAATCGGGTCCACTCCGCTTTCACAAATCTGACCTTGTCAGAAACTTCGCTTAAGCCCAGTTATTTAAGGGAAGACTCAAAGAAAACTGAATAAGCAGTTTCATCCTTCTTAAGACAGGAGACACAAATGCAAGTTGAAAAGATACATGTTTTGCCTTTCTTTCTTTTTTGGGGGTGGGTTTGAACCCACCACCTCTGGCATATGGGACCAGTGCCCTACTCCTTTGAGCCACAGGTGCCACCCCTCTTTTGCCTTTCTAAGAATAAAATATACATCCACTGTTTCCATTTGCCTGGAGTCCAAGAGTCTAATAGCAGTGCCCCAATTTTACTTTGAAATACTATCCCCCTTCTCTACTGAATTTTGAGGGAATGACTGTTAGCCAAAGTCCTCGTCCTAGGTACGTGACCAGCCATTCAGTGACAAAATTAGGCCATTCACACATTTCTCTTTTGAAATTTGAGCTTGAGGGAAGTAACTCAAAGACAGAAACAGCTGGAGATCATTCATCCTTTTGGATGTCTGTTCATCTATTGGATCGTGCTCCCTTGATCCTCCCAGCTACTTTAGTTCCTGTTCTTTCTGAAGACGAGCTCTTGAGCCTTCCTTTAGATTCTGTGGCTACCACCATAAGTCTTCCAGTGCATTGCTCTTTTGTTTGTTAGATATGAAAAACCAAACTAAAACAGATTTGTGTAGAGCACCAACGTTATTGATAGTGAGTTCTGCACCATTTGGTGGACGTGAAGGACCATGTGCTGAATGTCTGAATGTTTGTGTTCCCTAAAACTCATGTGCTGAAAGCTAGTTTCTTATCTATAGCATTAAGAGGTAGGGCCTTCGGAAGGTCATCAGAGCAGAGCTCTTATGAGTGGCATTAGCGCCCAAGGGAGTTTGTTGGCCTCTTCCACCAAACAAGGTTACAGCAAGAAGGCACCATCTATGAAGTAAGGAGTGAGCCTTCACTAGATACCAAATCTGCAGGTGCCTAGTTCGTGGATTTCCCTGCCTCTAGAACTTGAGCAATAAATGCTTCTTTGTTTTTTATTATTATTTCAACTTAATTTGAGATTACAAAAAACTAGGTTACAATGTTCCTTAGATAGAATCCCTCTTATTATTGTGTCCGGCACCCAAGAGGTATTTCATACACCCTAACATTATGTACATTAAGTGGGAACACACCTATCCCCTTACTTGCTCCCCTGTCCTCACTCCCTCATTCCCCCACCTGCCACCTTGAATTGATTAGAATTTTTCTCTTATGTGTATTAGATCATCTACTGGCTTCATATTAGTATTGAGTGCATTGGATTCTTGCCTCTCCATTCTTCTGATACTTTACTAAGAAGAATATATTTCAGATCCATCCAGATTAATAGAAAACATGTAAAGTCTCTCTCTTTTTAAATGGCTGAATAGTATTCCATGGTATACGTATACCACATCTTGTTAATACATTTCTGGGTTAGTGTGCATTTAGGTTTTTCCCCATTTTGGCAATTATAAGTTGAGCTGTGATAAATAATCTAGCTAAATTGAGCTGTGATAAATAATCTAGCACAAATGTCCTTAGGATAAAATGAATTTTTTCTTCTGGATTGATGCCTAGTAGTGGGATTGAAGGATCAAATGGGAGGTCTAATTTGAGTTCCTTGAGGATTCTCCATGCTTCCTTCCAAAGAAGTTGTATTAGTTTACAGTCCCACCAACAGTGTGAAAGTGTTGCCTTCTCTCCACACCTATGCCAGCATCTGGAGCTTTGAGACTCAGTGATGTGGGCTAATCTCACTGAGGTTAGGCCTTGCCTGCCATTCTTCCATAGGTTCAGAGAATCCTTTCCGGGGTCTCCTTTCCATCATCCTCTCTTCACACTTTCCACCTCTTCCTAAGAGCTATTCTGTATTCAGTAAACTCCCACCCTGATTCCACATGTCTGTCTTGTGCATTGCACTGGCAACATCTCTGATCATCTACCTGGTTTATTTGGAGCCAACTTCACATTTTCCTTCTCTCCTGATTACCTCCCTATGCTCCTCCCAGTGCATGATGGGGGCAAGGTGCCCCTGCCGCCTCACCCAGCCCAAACTCCTGAAACTTGGCTGCCACCGCAGGTCTCTTGGAAGAGGAGACACCCGGTGAACTTCAAAACTTTTATATCAGCCTCATTTCTCTATGTCCAGGTGCCACTCTAATTATTTCTAGTCAGAGATCCTGGCTTCCTTTCAAAGTCAGTCTTCAAAATTAAACTCATATTCCCCCTAATTCAGGATCCACCGTCCAATTTTCCTGCCTCTAACATTAGCAATTACATGATCCCAAATATCTCGCTTAAGACCTTAGAGTCACTTTTATTCATTCCAAATAAATGAAATGTTCAATAAGTGACCTAACCACTTCCTTTTTTTCTTTAAAATGTCTCTTGTAACACAAATTCATCAGCTCCTCACACCCACATGAGCCTTTAGTTTCCAGACTCTCCTCAATCCTAATTCATCTCATGCCATTTTCTTAGGCTCTGTGGACCTCACCCCAAAGGGCAGGCTTATCAATTGTTCATCAGCCCAATGCAGATAAAGCAGCTGAAAAGACCAGACGTGCTCAGGGACTTGAGTCTCCTTTCTTAAACAAAAATATTTTGAGCATGGACTATGTGCCAGTCACTGGAGATATATATACATACAAGAAAAAAAAAAAGACACATTTTCTATCCTCAAAACACTTCACAGTCTAAGGGAGAAGACAGACAGTAATCAACTATTCACACAAATAATGCTATGAAAGAAAGGTATCTAGTGCTATGAAGACATGTAGAATACAGATTTGGCCTCATCATAGAAATCTCTCTAAGCAAAAAGACAACTGAGATGGCAACTAAAGGAAGGAACTAGTGTTTGAACTGGGGCAGGGGGTTAGAAACACATAATATCCATGGAAGTAACGAAAAACTTATACAGTTAATATGAGACCACAAAGGGCAGCATGGTACAGGGCAAGACCAGGAGCTGGGCTGAGGTCAAAACATACGTGGTGGTCACAAAAGCCCAACACTCAGCTCTCCTGCCACAGGGGCACATAGGTGACTGGCAGCCTGAGCTGTGGCTCTTCTGGACACACCACTGTGCTCACATCAAGGCCGCACTTCCCCTGGGTTGCTGCCAGCCAGTAAGTGAGCATGAGCATGAAGGGAGGGGGCGAGATGGCAACTAGTATAAGACAAAGGACTCCTCTAATAAGCAGTGTTGGCTCAAAGATTCCTTTTGTTCTGGCAAAAACTTTCTCAGAATTTTGCTGCAATCCGAGCCTCGTCCTGCCCATTCCTCCTTCTTCTTTCTTGCACAGGTGTGAGACCTGCATTGTATCCTGAAAGCTTTCCCACATGCTCCATCTCCCACTTATTCTTAGTGGGTGTTCCACTTAATAAACATCTTCACGTCTAATCCCATCTTAGCATCTGCTTCTTGGAAAACTCAAATTAACATAGCTTTGTAGGCCCTGATTGGAATTTTGGAATTTCTTTGTCCTAAGAGTAATAGGAAGTTATTGGAGTGTTTTAAACTCTGGAGGACTGAGATGATCATATTTAAGAAAAAAAAAATTCCTGGAAATAGGGTAGAGGACATATTGGATGTAGGTAAGGGTGGATGCAGGGAGAATAGTTACTTAAGGGCCTTTGGTGGTGGTCTAGAAGACACAACAATTGGATTAGGGTAGTTGTTATGGAGATGGTTAAGAAGTGGGTGAATCTGAAAGGTGTTTAGACTTTGGTAGTGGATGATAGGAGGAGTAAGGGACAAGGAGGTATCAAGAAAGACTCTGAAGTTTCTGCCTGTGCAACTGAGCAGATGGTGCTATTCACTGAGCACCAGATGAGAGTATGTTTCGGGGTGATCATAAGTCTGAAGTGCCTTTGAAATGTCCAGATAGAGCTGCCAGGCACACTGTTGGATATCTGAGTCTGGGTTTCAGGGAAGAGATCTGGGCTGCAAGTATAAATTAGGAATTGAAAGTATATGTATGGTAATATATAATTACATAAAGAAATCACAGATGAGGTGAAAGAACTGAATAAAAACAGAAAATGGTCTAGGGTTGAGCCTTGAGGACATCAATATTTATTACACTTTCCAATCCAATTTTTCTGCCACCTTCATACTCCTCATCTCTTACTTATTTGGGGTGGGAAAAAAGGTTGGTGAATTAGTTGTAATTATCCTACAGTTTAAAAAGAGAAAAACATAAATATGAGCTCACTTGATAATTGTATTATCTATTCTAGGTTACATAAAATAATTAAAGTGTTTGTGTTTATTTTTAGTATTTTTTTGAGTGTGATGTTTCTTGAAGCCATCTCCAGGTGGAAGTCCAGGCTTCCTCTTACATGTCTGAGTGTAGAAAATGGTTCCTCTCCTTCCTTCTTTCTCGTTTCTTCTGCTGCAAACCATGCAATCCTTTGTTGTTTTTTTCATTTTGCATTATGAAATGCATCTTCCCATGTAGCCTTTCCTTGGTGTCAGAAATGATGGTCTTCCACTTTCTAGAATTCTGTTCCTCACATTGCTCACAAGCTGAGTGATGAGATTTCTCCTGTAAGAGAGATGTGTCTGCACTTTTTCTCCAGGGGTACAGGCAAACAAATGCAACCAAAAAAAGTGCCAGACGTCTTTCAACATAGGATCGGAAAGTGTTGATGTAAGACAAAAATGATGAACCCATGCAGGTGACCTTAAGGAGCCCCCAGAGAAATAGGAGAAAATCTTTCATCTTAGAAGGAGTACTTTTTATTTATTGCTGTGTAACAAACCAGTTGCAAACTTAGTAGCTTAAAGCAACAACCATATTAGTGCTCCCAAGTCCGTGGGTCAGCAAAGATGGATGCTCTCGGCTGGATGGTTCTTCGGTTGTCTTACCTGTCGGCACTCACGCAAATGTGCATCCCTTGGGCTGGAGGAGCCAAGATGGCCACAGTCTGGTGCCTCAGCTGGGGTCACTGGAGCGATTGGCACAGCCAGGCCTCTCTCTCTTCCTGTGTTTTCTTTTTCCTGATGATCTCCCACTGGGAAGGAAACCAGCCTATGCTTGCTTACACAGCAGTGGCAGCATTCTGAAAGGACAAATCTCAGCGCACTAAAGGTCCTGTTAAGTCATATCCTGTCGGCTGAAGCAATTCACATGACCAGGCTCGGAGCACACGAAGAAGGCAACTCCATAAAAGTGCAATTCCTAGAAGGAGTGATTCCTTGGGGGTGAACAGGAAGTAACAAACTACCATGACGACTCTCTACTTAGGGTCCAACTACCATGACGACTCTCTGCTTAGGGACCTATAATGATTTCTCACTTCCCATCAAATCCAGTCTAAATTACTTTTTGCCACAGTATACTATATACATTACTGTTCAGTGTTCTTTTCACTCAAGCTAATTCTCTCCTTATACTTCATCTTTGATACAATCTCTGCTTAGATTCTTTCTCCATGTCCCCAACCTTCTCCATCTGGCTGATTTTACCCATCTTTTAGGTTCATTTCATCATTCATATTTTGGTTAATTTTAGTCTCTCAAGATGGACCAGCAATACCTACTCCCTTTCATAGTCCTAAGACAGCACCAACATCTGGCCGATTCTGATCTCAACTTTCTCATGAAGACTCTCCTGAGATTGCACCTGCCTTCATGCATCAGCCTTGGCTCTAAATTTCTGTTGCTCTAATTATTGTACCAAACAGTTCTGAACTTAATTATGTATATTTTGTATATTATGTGATTATGTATACTTTTTACTCCTGGCTTTAAATATACCTTTTTATCCACAGGTGAATTGCAGATTACTTGATGAAAGGAACTATGTCTTACATCTCTTTAACATGATGGCATATAAAGATGAACACACAGTCTTCTTAGAATGTTACCATCTGATGGGGAGATATGACCTGCTGCCGCCTTCAGTAGACAGGTGATTGTAATAGAGTTCAGGTGATTTCAAGCTTACATGCAGGATGCTGTGGGAAAATAGCAAACAGGTTCTAATTTTGTTGTTGTGGCTGCTGTTATCTTTGGGGGTTTTAGTTTGTTTGCTTTTGTTTCTTTTCTTTCTTTCTTTTTCTTTTTTGAGGCAGAGTCTCTGCTCTGGGTAGAGTACTGTGGCATGATAACTCACAGCAATCTCAAATCTTGGGCTCAAGTGCTGTTCCTCTCGCCTCAGCTTCCCAAGTAGCTGGAACTACAGGTGCCTGCAACAATGCCAGGCTAGTTTTTTTCAGTGCAGATGGGGATCTTGCTCTTGTTTAGGCTGGTCTCGAACTCCTGAGCTCAAGCAATGCACCCAGCTTGGCTTCCCAGAGTGCTAGGATTACAGCACCCAGCTGCTTTTGTTTCCTGGTGGAACAGGATGTGGTCAGGGAAGCTGACCTCTACACTGAGCCAACAATGATGAGTAAAATTAGTCAAAGGAGAGCAGGGCATGGAGGAATCTCAGGCTGAGGTTTTTAACAGATAACGTAAGTGAAGAGGGGAGAGAGACACCCCGATTCTTTGGAAACTCCAAGCACAGACCTTAAATTCAGCACTTTATGGCTGTAGGGTAGTGAGAGAAGAATGGTATTGAGATTGGAGGGGAGAGGTTTTAACCCTGAAAAGTTTGCCCATGAAGCTCTGGTACAGATTGTCCCTCCAAAATTCATCCTGAAACCTAACCTGAATTGCAGTGATATTAAGAGTGGGGCCTTTGGGGAAGTGATTCAGTCCTGAGCTCTTCACCCTTATTGATGGGTCTGGTACCTTTACAGAGAGGCCTAACCAGCGGAGAGCTTCTTCCACCACGTGAGGTCACAGAGAGGGCTCCCTCTCCAGACACCAAGTCTGCAGCCCCTTGATCTTAGACTTTCCATCCTCCAGAACCATGAAGGAAATTGCTATTGTTTATCAATTACCCAGACTCTAAGGTATTTTTTGTGATGCAGCCGAATTAACCAAGAAGATGTGTTTGTGTGTTATTCATGACGTTGTTTTTGGAGATAAGGACTGGCCCAGTGTCAGAGTGCTGAAGGAACCTCCAAGTCAAAGGCAGGCTGGGGAGGCAGTTGAGAGGAGGCCTCCTGGTCACTATTTTCTCGACTGTGAGATGCCTGTGCCGTGTCCTGTCACCTCTGCTCAATCCTGAAGAAAGCCTAGCCCTAGCCTCGACCTTGAAAAATGAATGATGACAGCTTGCGAAAACAAGAGGTCAGAGTTACTATTTCTCTTGCCTCAACTTGTAAAGGTGTAAACTCACGTGGTTGATGACACTCATGCAGTTGAGTGATGGCCCCAGTCTCAAACAAGGATAGAGACCCGTTGGCTTTGTCCCAGGCAATAGCCAGACTACAGCACTGTGATCACTGAAAAGCAATTTTGTAAGCAAGTCACCAGACAAATGCTTCTCTGTGTGTGATTTTTTTAAAAAATAAAAATAGCTACCATCCCCAATCAGCCTACAATACTAATTAGTCCCTTCTCAAATCTTGTAAAGGGTTAGTCAACTTCATTTTAGAAAAGGCCAGCTGTTTTGTAGAAAGCTCATGGGAAGAAAAAAGACAAAAATAAGTTTACTTCACCAAGCTGATTTCATGTGGGCTTCCAGCTCAGACAGCAAGCATTTCAGTGATGTCTCTAACATAGAATTTTCTTTAGACATATCTGAAGCACTAATAAGCCAGATCCTGCCGTGGGAGTAAATTAATCCCAAATACAAATTAGGCATTTTCTAAAGTGCTTTAACTCTTTCAAGCCTCCTAATCACAAAATAAATATCCTGAAACACTCTTTAGTGGTGATTGAATTGAAGAGAGGGGAAGTGAAACATCCCTTGTTGGAATGGTCACTTGAGAAAATCTAAATATGCTCCCACAAGATCTACTATAGTTCCATTTAGATAGTTTAGAGGTAACAGAAAATTGCTTATTGTATCTGTAAGAGGTCCTCATCTTGTTTCCAGACTGAGTTCTCTCCTTCAAGGATTAATTCAGTGAATCATGTAACAGGTGAACCTTTGCCTTGCCTCCACGCTAAGAAATTCTCAGACACTTTCAACAGTGAGGCCACATAACAGAAAACAAGTTCATAAAGGCAGTATAATTTCCTGTGAGGTTAGCTTTGGTGTTTTCTTGTCTTTTACCTTCTAAGAATAATTTTTGTGTATGTACAATGGCCTTAGTAACTAAAATTCAAATAGTTGAGTGACTCATTGAACTATTTGTGGTTGTAAAAAAGGGGGCTAAGCCGAGAAATCAAATATGATTAATTAGTTTAATTTCAGCAATATTTCAACTGGAAATGAGCTCAGTTAGGAATCTTCTTGCGGTTATATAAAATTACAAGAAAGTTAGAAACAACCAACAGAGAAAAGGGTAAGTTATATATGAGAAAACCACAAGATGGGTCATCATATAAATATTAATATTAAAGGGATATTTAAGAAGAATTAGTATAACATGTAACTACGTGGTTACAGTTATATTCTAATTAATTTACGAAAGAAAAATCTGGAAGGAAACATATCAAATGATAATAGTAGTAGGCTTGAGGGGAGGATCTATGAATAATTTTTTGTTTATATGGCAGGAATTTCAGACTTTCAACAAAATGCATATGGCCAGTTTTATAAACTGAAAAGTGCTACTTTTACAAAATAAAACCGTATTTTTAAAATTAGTATTTTACCAAAGCTTAAATTTAATGCCTGTAGCACTTATGATGCTTTACAATTTTCATGACACTTTTAAATTTATTCCATGTCATCTATAGTAATTGAGACCTTAGCACACCACTTATTTCATATCGTGTCAAGCTAATTGTATTCCACCTCTCATAACATGATAATAAACCTGGCTAATGTTTGAGTAGAAATAGGATAATTCCCAAATGTAATTTTCTTTATGCTTGCTCATAAAATGCATATTATGGCTGTAGTAATAAAAAAGCTTATGGAAATTATTACATTGGAAGTCTTGTAAAACCCTCAGCCAGAGTGTGACATTCCCTCACTGATTCCCCACATAACATTTTAAACCTTTAAAAATCTGCCTCAAGCCAACACTCAGAACCCCCTCCCACCCCCATTTTCTTGCCTCCAGCATTCCAGAAAGGAAAAAACTGAACTGAGTATATCAGGCCTGGACTCCCTAACATCCTATCCTCACACTCATGTTTAGCTACATAATCTGCAGGACTCAATGTAAACTGGGCTGCAGGGGCCACTGGTTAAAACAAAAACAAAGGGCGGCCCCTATGGCTCAGTGGGTAGGGCGCTGGCCCCATATACCAAGGTGGTGGGTTCAAACTCAGCCCCCGACAAACTGCAACAAAAAAAATAGCTGGGTGTTGTGGTAGGCGCCTGTAGTCCCAGCTACTCAGGAGGCTGAGGCAAGAGAATCACCTAAGCCCAAGAGTTGGACATTGCTGTGAGCTGTGACGCCATGGCACTCTAGCAAGGGCAACAAAGTGAGACTCTGTCTCAAAAAACAAACAAACAAACCAAAAAACAAAAATAAAAAAAAACGGTTTATGGTAGTAAGATATAAAGTTTTTCCCTTAAAAATATCCTATTACTTGTATAATGGGGTAATAGTGATACATGAATCAAATAAACTTACAAATTGCAAAAAAGTTCTTTTTGATGGGCGGCGCCTGTGGTTCAGCGAGTAGGGTGCTGGCCCCATATACCGAGGGTGGTGGGTTCAAACCTGGCCTCGGCCAAACTGCAAAACAAAAAAATAGCCGGGCGTTGTGGCAGGCACCTGTAGTCCCAGCTACTCGGGAGACTGAGGCAAAAGAATCATCTAAGCCCAAGAGCTGGAGGTTGCTGTGAGCCGTGTGATGCCACGGCACTCTACCCAGGGCGATAAAGTGAGACTCTGTCTCTACAAAACAAAAAAAAAATTCTTTTTGACGTCATAACTTTATATAGTACAACACATAACAATATTTTATTAATGGGATATCTTAATCACAAGATTTTTCTGGCTCATTTTTTGCAAATTCATTTACTAGACTGTCAAAATTTTTACATTTAGCAATTTCATTTTCAATCGATATAATTGAAAACAATGTCAGTTGCCCTTTTCAAGTATAAGATTGCAAATCATTTTTGATAATTTTGAGATTCAACTGCCTATTCAACTGTTATTGGGGCTATTAAGAGGATGTTTCACACATTCTTCTTAGTAAAGTCCCTCAAGAGTGGGGGAAAAAAGTATCCAATGTACTCAATACTAATATGAAACTAATATACAAAACAACTACACACCCACTTGAAAAAAAAGAAAACAAATACAGTCTAGCAAAGTAGGGGAGAAGAGTGGGCAATTGGCAGGATGTCACCTAATGTGCCCAATGGGAGGGTGTTCAGCATACTCCCTGGGTGAAAGGCTCAACTACAACTTGCATTTTATCTTAGAAGTGAAAACAGTGTAACCTAAACATTTGTACCTTCATATTAATCTGAATTAAAAAAAATAAGACTATATTTAAGCTTTAAAAACACTAAGGTAAATTTCTGATAAATTATTTTGAATCATAAATATTAGTATATCTAGAGTTGATAATTCTTATGGAACTATTTTTCTAAAAAGACTTAATGCTTCATACAAATCAGTTTTGTGTTAGTCTAAATTTAAATGTGAATTCATACAATGGCAATTGAATGCATATTTTCTAGGCAGTGTTGCAGTAGTTTTCAAAACCAGAGATTCTGAACTCTGAACTATTATTCTTATTATTACTCAATAATAATGAGTAATAATTATTGCATGCCCATGCCTAACATTTCTGTTTTGCAATTGTTGTTTATAAGTTTGCCTCTGAAACACCGCTGAAGACCCCAGTGCTGTCTCATGCTGAGCCCCTCCTCTGGCCTGTGCTTGGGGTCAAGGTCACCACAATGCTGCTTTTGTTGCTATTGCCACTATCACTACTGCTAACCTGGACCCAGGTCTTAGCCCCTGCTGCTCATTTTGGGTCTGTGACTCCTTGGACTGCTTAAGTTGTGTGTATGTGTGCTTGGCAGCCAGGTCTACACCTGAGTGTGTGTACACTGCTGTCAGGCGCAGTTTCTGGCTCATGCACATGCTTCATTGTCCCCTGGGGTCCCCTTTCAAAATATAACTTCAAAGATGACATTATTAAGAATGTCAAAGTGACCACAGCAGTGTATTAAAACCAAGTTTCTTCTCAGAGTGAGCCCCATGTGACCACACAGACCACAAGCTCATGAACCTGGCCCTGCCCACACACCTGCACCTTTCGCTGGCCCCAGTCTTACCTCCTCGTCTCTAATCCCAGCAGAAACAGCCTTGCTTCCTGTTCAGCTCTTCTTTCTCTTGACATAATCCTGTCCCACTGCCCAGAGGGTCTTGCAGCACTGGTCATCTCCTTTTTCTCCAGCATTTTTAAATTGCCAAATTATTCTTTTCTGATACCTTCTAGATTATTTGTGAAAATACTGAAATCTCTTTATTTTGAGACAGCCAATCAACCCCTTCCCAGTATGCATTTCCTTCTTTCTCCTCTTTGAGACCAGGTACTGGAACACTAGACTGAGGTCGTTGTTTTGGCTTTCTAACTTTCCCCCTCTTTATCTACCATCAGACTTCTATTGAACGCTTCTTGACTTTCAATGTGAAGGACCCGTTTAATCTGTATTATGCAACATACGTGTGTGTCCTCCCCTCCAGTTGCATCAGATTCGTATATTGAAGCCTTTTCTCAATGTGATGGTATGTGGACGTGGGGCCTTTGCGGGGAAGTAATTAGGTTTAGATGAAGTTATGAAGGCAGGGCCCCCATGATGGGATTGGTGGATCAGCATCTCTCTCTCTCTGTCTGTCTCTCTCTCCTTCTCTCCCTCCCCTCTCTTTTCTCCCTCTCTTTCACTCTCCTTTCTCCCTTCTCCTTCCTTCCCTCCCTTCTCTCTCTTTCTCTTTCTCTCTCTCTCTCTCTCTGCCCCTTTCTCCCTTCCCATCTCTCCTCACACCACCCTACTCCCAGCATGTGAAAATATGGTAAGAAGGGACTGTCTGTAAGCCAGGAAAGAGGACATTTTCCAAAAACTGAATTGGCTGGTACCTTGCTCTAGAATGTCTCAGTTTCCAGGACTGTGTGAAATAAATATCTGCTGTTTGGACCACCCAGTCTATAGTGTTTTGTTATGGCAGCCTGAGCTAAGTCAATTCTCATCTTACTGGCTACCTCTCCATTCTTGAAAATCCTCCCCTAAACTCTGAGATACCACTTTCTCTTGATTCCCATTTTACTTCCAACCATTCTGACTGTTCAGAGGCTCATCCTTAGATACCTAGAACTCACTTTGTCCAACAGAAAGTCATTATCTCTCCTCTTGACTTGTTACTCTTGTCTCCTGTCTCAGGTGGTGGCACCACCATCTAAATGCATCCAAGTCAGAAAACAGAATCCTCTTTGACTCAATCCATTCTCTATAGTCAATGATATGCCAAATTTGAGGGATTTCATGTTTTAAAAATTTCTCAGCTTCATCCCCTCTTTCTCCATCTTCATGGTTACCACCTTAGCTCAGGCCTTTCTTGCCTTCCTCTGAGGGTATCATAATAGCTTTTCTTTTTAACTGTTCCCCCTGCTCCAGGCATGTGTCCTATGTAGCTTATCTCCTACACTGCTACAAAAGTAGCACAAATCTGCTTATGTTCCCCCACACTTAATACCTTTCAGTGATTCCTCACTGCCTGCAAAATTAAATTCTACACTGTCTGGTAAATAATAGAAGACCTTCCATAATCTAGCTCCTGTGTATTTCTCTGGCCTTATTGTTTACAATCCTTGCTATGGCTATGTTAAACTATTAGTAGTCCTCCAAACCTGGTTTTACTGTTCCCTGTTTCTATTTTCTTTCGCTAAGAAAGCTTCTTCTTCTCTTACATCCATTTTTCTCCTTGAATGCCTAGGGCTTCTTAAATGGTCTGCCACAGACCTCTAGTGAATGCCATATGAAAGCACTCAATCTCAGTAGCTATTGGGGAAGAGCTGGGGTGGCCCAAGGTGCCAGGAAATCAGCACATTTTCTAACAATTTGGATGTGAGATATGTATGCAACAAAAAGAGGAGTCAAGATGACTCCAAGACTTTTGGCCTAAACAACTGAAAGGGAGGAGTTACCATCAACTCCACATAAGGAAGACTGTGTGCTAAAAGCTGGTATAGCTGATAAAATGTCAATTTGGAATATAGTAGATCTGAGATGTCAAGTAGAACATTTGAGCAGGGGCGTTGAGTAGGCAGTTATATATAAGCTTGGCATTTAGTGAAAAGATAAGGGCCAAAGACAGAATGTGGGAGTCATAAACATACATGAGGCAGTTAAGGCCATGGGTTATATCAGATCACCAAGGGAGTAAATGGGTAAGAGAAGTCCAGGGTCTAAACTCTTAGATGTTCAGAAGGAATAGCCCCCAGTGAGGTAAAAGGAAAATCAGAAGACTCTGGTTTCCTGGAAGTCAAGGGAAGAAAGGGGTTTGAAGATGAAATCTTTAACAGATGGACTAAGATGAGGACTGAGAATAGATAATGAGATTTTGCAAAATGGAGCTTCAGTAGGGTGGTGGTAAGGAAAGGCTGATTCGAAAGGATTCAAGAGAAAATGGAAGGAAAGGACTTGGAAACAGTGACTATTTTATCAAATCTTAATAATTTTCTTCCTATAAGAGAAAGAAAGAAAGTGGGAAAGAAGAAAGGAAGGAAGGAGCTGGTTGAGGCAGTAGAATAAAAAATGGTGCTTTTTAAGATGAGAGAAATTACAGCTTATTAGGTAATGAAATTTGAAGAAATGAGTAGATGGGAGAACTGCTACAGTGCGGTCCATGACTGGTGAAAATGGACGGAATCTGGAACAAATGCAGGGACCACAGAAGGCATCACATGGTCAAGCACAGGTTCACCAAAGCTGAGTTGGGCGGTGGGGGAGGACTCATGGAAAGTCTCTTTTGAGTGCTCCTATTCCTCACCCAGGATACCTATGACAAAGTGGTTAGCTAGGAGGGAAAATTAAATGAGAAGGTCTCTTCTCTAGGGAAGGTGAGAGAGTGACTGGAAAAGAGCCGTATAGTCTGATTGCTGAGTGAAATTATGGGTAACTGTGAGTTTAGGGAGGTTCATTTTAAAATGAAATGAGTTAAGTTGGATGTTTTTCTCCAGTCATCGTTGGGAAGAAGGGATGGTATATAGATGTTCTATTTAAATAGTGTCTGCAGTTGCCAAGTGAACATAAGGACGACATGAGGGGCAGGGGAGTGGAGACTGTGTTCAAGGGGCTGATTGTGATTGATCCAAGCATTCAAGCTAGACAAGGAGGGGGCTGAAATAGGAGTGGAGTGAGAGATGTGAAGAGGCTGTAGGAGTGGAATTTAAGATTGCTGGGATTGGGATACTAAAGTAAGCTAGGAAGTTGGAAGGTTGTGGTTAGAAAGCCAAGTGCTTAAAATTAAAATTATAGGAATGTGGCATCCCTTTGATAGTCTCTTTTTATCAGCCAAACTGATTTTTTAAAATATGTGCAATTCTTTTCTCCAGTGTATGCTTTTGTTTTGTTTATCAAAGATCAGATGGCTATAGGAGACTGATTTCATCTCTTGGTTTTCTATTCTGTTCCATGTCCATGTCTCTATTTTTGTGCCAATTCCATGCTGTTTTGATCACCGTGAACTTGTAATATAGCCTGAAGTCTGGTAGAGTGATGACTCCAACTTCGTTTTTATTTCTAAAAATTGCCTTGGCTACATGGTTTTTTTTCTGGTTCCATATAAAATGAAGAACTATTTTTTCCAGTTCTTCAAAGTATGATGTTGGTATTTTAATGGGGATTGCATTGACTCTGTAGATTACTTTGGGAAGTATAGACATTTTAACAATGTTGATTCTTCCCAGACAAGAACATGGTATGTTCTTCCATTTGTTAATGACTTCTACTATTTCTTTCTTAGGGTTTCATAATTCTCTTTGTAGTCATCTTTCACCTCCTTTGTAAGGTATATTCTTAGGTATTTCATTTTATTTGAAGCTACTGTAAAGGGCATTGTGTCCTTGATTTGCTTCTCAACTTGGCTGATATTGTCTCTAATCGTCAGAGAAATGCAAAAGAAAACCACTCTGAGATATCACCTCACCCCAGTGAGAATGGCCCCCATCACAAAGTCCCAAAGCTCCAGATGCTGGCATGGATGTGGAGAGAAGGAAACACTTTTACTCTGTTGGTGGGACTGCAAACTGTTACAGCCTCTTTGGAAAGAAGTAAGAAGAATCCTCCAGGAACTCAAAATAGACCTTTGGTTTGACCCTGCAATCCCGTAACTAGGCATCTACCCAGAAGAAAATTATCATTTTATCTTAAGGACATTTGCACTAGATTGTTTATCACAGATCAATTTGCAATCACTAAGATGTGGAAACAACCTAAATGCCCATCAACCCAGAAATGAATTAATGAACTGTGGTATATATATACCATGGAATACTATTCAGCCTTAAAAGAAGATGGAGACTTTACATCTTTTGTATTAACCTAGATAGAGCTGAAACACATTCTTCTTAGTAAAGTATCTCAAGACTGGAAAAGCAAGTATCCAATGTTCTCAATACTAATATGAAGCCAGTAGATGAACTAATTATGCCCACGCAAGAGAAAAACTCAGTTTAATTCAAGTTGGGAGGAGGCGGAGGAGGGAAGGTTCTTGGTGTGCTCCCATCTACTGGGCAAAAGGTAAGGGTATATGGCATACTTCCTGAGTGTGGGACACAACTTCAACAGTGACTTTACCTAACAAAAGCAAACATTGTAATGTAATTGTTTGTACTCACATATTAATCTGAAATAAAAAAAATGTGCAGTTTTTTGAATAGCAATTATGTCTTAATAAACCTGTTAATATATATACACAAGAACACTCTCATTTCCTATTCAGAACTCCCCAGTGACTTCCAACACATTGAGCATAAAATCCAAATACTTGGCTTGGCGCCTGTGGCTCAGCGGGCTAAGGCGCCAGCCACGTACACCTGAGCTGGTGGGTTCGAATCCAGCCCAGGCCCGCCAAACAACAATGAAGGCTGCAATCAAAAAATGCACTCTATCCAGGGTGACAGCTTGA